>JAJJWW010003161.1:0-21487 GCA_023531295.1 Papaver armeniacum | reverse complement strand
TCTATTTTACCATGCTTACAAAACTATGGCAGGAAAGGATGAGGACTCTTGATACCTTCACTGACTAATACAAGATCTACGTGCTTTACGGAATTCTGCAAACAAACCAAGAGGGAGGAATGAGCATGTTAATTCTTCAAGGGATTATCTTCCAAATTTTGTTCTCAGGTTGTCGACGTAGAGTCGCCGTATAATACACTAATTAACACCCCCGGGCCGCATGGAATTCTCGGGAGTAGCTTAACCTTCCATCAATGCATAATAAAGTTTCCCTCATCAAAGCTGTTGGAATCATAAGAGGAGATTGGTTTGAGGGACGAAAATGTCATGAAATTAATGTAGAGAAATATGAAGAAAGAGCAACTTAGAAGAACAATTGGAAGCATAATATCAAAGAAAAACAAAGGGGTGAAAGATTGATGGTAGACGCAGAGCATGGAGGAAAAGGGACTGCCAAGGAAGTAATGTCTCAATAAATGAGAACTCCAATACTCATGTGTGGATCTATGGTTATTGTCACAACCAATTTATCAAAGGAACGGTAAGATGACATTCTGCCAACAAATAAAGGCCCTTACACGATAACAAATGTGCTAGGAAAGGAAATATGAGCTAGAGGGTGTGAAAAACCGCAATATATAATGAGAAATCTCTCAAAAATATGGTGTAAGGGTAATGACAAGACAGAACACCTAAAAGAGTACTCAGAAAACGAGATGATCAATGTTGCTAGAAACTCAAAAGAGGCATAAGCACAAGGTAGTAAAGGTAAGAAACTTAAAATGTGAAATGAGAATGAAATTGGCGTAAATTGAGAAGAGAAATAAAGAAAAGAGAATTTGTAAAATAAATTTGAAAAGTATTTTTATTGAATGAAGAGAAATAAAAATGATAATTACAACAGAAAGCCTTACAAAAGGCAATTAATCAACAAAAAATGAAAGAGGCACCCAACTATGGCGTACAAGTTCATCATGAGAAATCACGAAAGAGGCAAATGTAAGACCTAAAAGTGCGTTTATAGGCAGATAACCTATCGCATGGCAAAGGAAAGGCTATACCGCCACCGAACTGGGTCATGGAGATTTAGGTTGATAAAGCCCATCCGTGGAGGCGCCTGGATTTTCACCTAAGCTTATGACTTAGGTTAGACGGCCCCGAGGTGAGAAGGTCTCCTAAGAGTGCACTCCGATCAAGGCGCTTAGGTACTTTGAGCCAAGAGTGCCCGCGGCGTCGGAGCGTGCACTGCCATTCTTGGCAAGTCTTGACTATGATGCACTCGGGAAGAAACCCACTTAGGGTGCGGTCTTGTAACCATGAGCCATATCCGAGAAGGGATAAGAGCGCAAAAACAACCGGGTTGTTGTTAAGACCCGAGATGGGAGGACCCACCTTGTATGGTAGAGGCACGCCTTGGAAGGGGCAACCCGGGGATGATAAGGGCGCCTTACCCTCCATTAGGGAGCTGATAAGTGTCAAAGGCGATATCATGAGGATTTTTACTCACGGAGAATTAAAGGCTTGTAATATTTGTGCAATGATCTGGAGGCAATAATACTAGAAAAAGATAAGAGCGAGGTCAATGGGTGCCTGCACGAAAGTGTAAAGACGTCCTGCGATTTCGTCACGCAAGACTCGCAATGTCATGGGGCTTTATGTTCGCAAGAATATTTAGGCCTGTAATATTGTCGCAAAAATATCTGTGAGGAAATAATACAAGAAAATGATAAGACAAGATCAATGGGTCATTACATGAAAGTGTAAAAGGCGGCCTTCATTTTGTCAAAAGACAAGTGGGTGGAGAAATAAAACCTTTACTTAGGAAGGAAAAATAAGACCACATAAGAGAATAATAATGAATGGAATCTTGGAAAATCCAAAGATATATATGAAAACATGCAAAATAAATCGAAATTATGCGGTAAATCCAAAACGATTGCGAAATTAACGCACAAACATACAATACGAAACAAATAACGAGATGATATTATTTACTAATAGATAGCATGCTTTAATCTTTCATTTGGAAACAAATAACGAGAGGCAAGTATGGGAATGTGAAAAAATGAAAATGTGTTATTTGCCCCACACCGACAGATGATATAGATTGGAAAACTATATGTAAATCGATTGTATATTGATCGATTGTTATTGCGAAAAGAATTGCATTTTAACACTTGTAGGTAAAACAAAAGAGATAGAGCTTATATTGAGAAATTTTGGAAGTTGAAGGAGTTCAAATGCGATAGATTATAAATACATAAAGACAAAAGGATAAAAGAACATATATATAAATACTACACAAAGGGATGAAAGTCAGTGAAGAGAGAAAAACTATTTCTTGCTTGATTCTTCTTCCTCCTCTCTATAATTCTCTTCTTCTCTTTCTCCTTGATTCTTTCTCTTTTCACCTTCTTCTTCCATTTTTTCTTCATCTTCTTCTTCTTCACTATCATCACTATCCGAAATGGCTGGAGGGATACATTCTTCGGAATTTCTTCTAAGAGACAGGGATATGTAGAGTGAGGAATGTTATTATCATCGCAAACCTTCGCAATGGTATGATTGCGAAAGTGAAGAATGTCATTCTCAAAATTAGCAACAGTGAGCTTTAATTGATTCTTGAGCCTGCAACACTTATCGTTGCGAACAAATAAATCTCCCGCGAGTTGCACTTTTTCAGCTTCAAGATCTTCGACTTGAGTCTCCAATTCCTCAATCCTCTAGCGAAATTCCTTCTCAGCATCTATTAAGATATAATAACAAGTCAATAACTTGATCGAAGTTTATAAATGAGAACAATTAGTAAGGAAACAAAGTTAACAACCTTCTCTGTTAGAAATCATATCTCTAACCAAGGCCGAATGATCAACTTGAGGCTAACATTTACACCTAAATTATTTCTGGCATCATCTAATATTTTCATAGCCCAAGCAAACTCATCATCATTATTTATGAGAGACGTGAGCGAATTTGATTCTCTTTCGATAAGAAATCCACATTTTGTGGGTAACTTCATCTCGCTCAAGTTGGGTCTCAGAAGGGTTTTGTGGAATTTTTCTAAAGCTTGAGAACCTTGACTAGTGATACGATCTTTATCATCTATAAGATTGCTAATCTTGACTCTTAATCCATTAATTCCATCCTTAGAATCAAGATAGCGACGTTTAAAACCGTTGGCTGATTTTAAGCTGGATTTATGGTCAATTTATAAAAGGTGGAATTTAGATCTGAGCTCATTTAAGGAAAGAGATTCCGTTTTGTCATTTGTAAAATTGTTTAAAGAAGTATTAAGGCGCTAAAGAAGGGTATCATCATTCATAGAATGGGGAAAGGTGCGAAGAATTTTAGCTTCATCAGGAAGACCATAAACGTCTGCAAATATGTTTAATCAATTAAGGAAAAATAATGGGAAAAAGGAGTAGAGAGAGAGAAGAAAAATTACATACCGTAAAGTTGGTCATTTGCCTTCTGAAGTCTAGATATTGTGCTTTGTTGAGAGGAAGCATTAAGATCTAACTGTTTGTTTTTCTTGCGAAATTTCTCCGCGTCTTTATTACTAGAGTTGAGTTGATTAGTAAGTTGGAAATTCTTTTTCTCAAAGTGTTCACGCCTCTTTACTAAATCAGAAGCAAATGCATAGGAAGCTCTTCCGAGCCTGCGAGAAAGGATATAAAGTTTGTCAAGACAATCTATAATTTCGGTAAAAAAAAAAAAAAAAAAAAAGATATCAAGATTTACCAAAGTCTTTGCGAATTTAGGAAACTTGGAGTCACCGATCTGTAGGAAACCCCTGAATGGATTCATCATCATCTAGAATGGAGGAGTCACAGATATTCTGATAGCTCCACAGTATTAGCCAAAGGTACATTGCCTACTCTCGCGAGAATCGAAAAATATAGTAGATAGTTGTGCCATGGAAGATTCGGTGAGGAGCCTTCCTTTGGTAGAAGTCTCATCATTACCATCATGCTTCATCCATCAAGATTCAAGGAGAAGGAGAGCGAATTTTTCGCTTCTTGAGAGATTCTTAGAAGAAGGAAAGACAACTCACTTCTCTTGCGAAGAATGCCCTTGCTCTTGACTTTAGTCTTCGCAACCTTGATAGGCCCATCAGTTTCATATTCTTGACAATCCTATCATCAACCTTCGAACACGGATAAAGATAAGAAATGTAGGCAACAATATTGTTAAAAATAATAAAAAGAGTATTTCTTTCTTCATCTCGCGATCGAACGCCAGAGTTGTTAAGATGCTTGCCTTCCTGGGGCCATTGTAGTTCTTTCTCAACTTTGCAACCTAAAATTTTCGCAAGATTAGAAAAGAATGGAGTAGGGATAAATAGAGAATTATAAGTCGAGCGAAATTTGGAAACATACCTCTATCTCTTTTTCGTGCCATTGAACACCCATGGTTTGGTATGCAAACAGATTTTCGGGCAAAACATTAGAACCGATATATAAGGTCCCTTCAAAATCAAAGGAAAGATGCACCATTTATCATCTTTAGAGTGACGTGGGTCTTATTAGTACGAGAATGCCACCAATATCTTGCATGAGAACTTTGTCTTCTGCAACACTCTCTTTTCTTTTAGCGAACGCCTGGCCGAGTACTTTCCTTTTCATGGTGATTATTTCGTAATTTTCGAAGAAGATCTCCACAGTATACTGCTTAGAAATAATTTCTATATCAGTGAACTTAGGGTCTCTATGTTCTGGTGGATAAAGAGATCCCAAGCCTGCACCGCGGTGGCAAATTCAAGTACAAGGCTTAATCACAGCCTCCACACAATTTTCGAATAATACAGTCTGACCTAGCGAGACGATGATCTTTTCATTGTTACAATGATGATCAGAAAATAATCTAGAAAAAAGATTGGATTTAGAATTCTGATCAGGAATGGTGGATAATGTGAAACCTCTATTTTTGAGATCTTTTTGAATTTCTTCAAAAGAATTTTCATATTTGCGTCCACTTGAGGCATCTTTAAGTATGGGAATGAAGAAGAAGTAAAGATTAAAAAGAGAAGAAACAAAAAAGTGCAAGACAGGCGGAACTTGGAAGAATGTTGAAGAAAATTTGCGAGAGAGAATGAAAGGAAAGTAAAAAGAAAGAAGAGGAAGATTAAGAAGGATATATATAAAAAGAAGGAGATCTCGAAAAGATAAACTCATTAATGCGAAGACAAGACGTAAACGGTTGAGAAATGGCGGTTATAAAAGACGTGTTAAGAAGTAGATGGTTGGAGAGACACGTGTAGTTCATTCTGTGTAAAGTACGAAATCTTGTCGAGATAGGAGAAGGTAGAAAGATGAGCGGTTGATTATGAAGTAGTGGTTCTCATATATTTCTCCTCTTCGCAGAGAAGACATGAGAAGAGACAAGATGTAGGAGTAGAATCTCGCAACAAAGCAGTGTCCCCCAAACAAGACCATTCATCTATTTGAGGAATGACGTAGCAGGTGACATCAACCTAATCACGAGGAAAGTGTGAAGACTTTGCGAGATCAAGAACACGTGCGAAGAAAACCCTTGTAAACTTGCGAGAATGACGCAGGTCAGATCCGAAAATAAAGGTTGGCTTAGCTGTGATCCATTATGTAATATAACTAGGGCTTAACACGTGCCGTAACGGCACGGGAAAGGATGTGTATTCATCGGTTCATACATATCATAATCATGTTAAAAAATCGATCCAATGATCCAAGACTAAATTTTTTTGAGGTGTTGGTTAATAAACATGTCCTTAGCCTCAAATCTTTTAATATTATGCCTGTAAGTTATATAATCATTTAGGATAAACATAGTTAATCGTTAACCAACTCCTCAAGTTCCTATGGGCCTATGGGTAATAGAACACTACTTCATTCACTTCTTCAAAACAAATTAGTGTCCTTACTTCGAAAACAAATAAATCATCAAAGGTCGTTCACCAAATTTGTAACAAAACTGAAAACGCAAAATTACTTCAAAATCAATCAGATTAATCTTACAAAATCTGTTTGCTTCAGGAATTAGTTTTTTCCCTTTGATGATATATATAAATTATTCCAAAGTTACATAGATTTGTGTTTATTCATTTTCCTAAAGTTTAATAATCTGTATTTCTTGATCCAAATCGTTTCTTATCTACTTATCTTCTCTCCATACCTATTAGTATTACCATGAATTATTTCTCAAGCATGCATAATCACATGAAGTCGAGGAGAAATGGCAGAAACAGAAATCATGACAAAATCAATTACAATTCATTTGCGTGTAGCCTTGTATAGAGTCAATTATTTTTATAGGTTTCATCTTTTTTCCTGCCCCGACCCGAAAAATCTTAAAACTACAATTGTTAATTTATCTTCTCCCTAGAATAATCTGGCCTTTAATATGTATTTTTATTTCAAAAAATTAAAGAAATAAAAAAATAAAACAAAAACTAATATCAAATAAAAAATAACCAAGGGTAACTAAATAATTTATCTACCTTAGACACCTTCTCATCCCACTACCACTACTTCTTTCATCACCACCACCATTATCGTCATCACTTAACCATTCTCGCCAACACCCACCACCATCATCCCCACTGCCGATCCACCACACTCGCCCACCATCACAACCACTATTAATGCCTACTGATCAAATATAAAATAAATTTATTATATATTGTATTAATGAAAATATATTTATTTGATTAATTAAACATTTTATTATGAAATATATCAATAGAACATTTATTATTGAAAGTTAATTAAGTTATAATCATTTTACTGTACCATAGGCTTAGCTTTCCCAAAGAATGAATCCAAAGTGTCATTTATCTTGCATAAGTTGTCTATCAATCGATTAATCTTACAAAACCCGTTGATATAAATTATTCCAAATTTACATTGATTTGTGTTTATTTATTTTCCTAAAGTTTAATAATCAGAATTCTTGATCCAATTCATTTCTTATCTTCTCTCTTTACCTATTACCATGAACTATTTCTCAAGCATGCATAATCACATAAAATCGAGAAGAAACGATGAACATAAATCATGACAAAAATGGGAATTGAAAGAGATATGCGAAACTAAATTATCCATTACAATTGATTCGTGTAGCCTTGACCCGAATTCGAAAATCTTAAAACCACTGCTATTGATTTATCTTCTCCCTAGAAAAATCTGGCTTTTATATTTATTTTCATATAAAAAAATTAAAAAAAAAATAAAAGAAAAAACAAATTTAAAAATCAAATAAAAAAATTAACCAAGGGTAACAAAAAAAAATCTCTACCTTAGGACACCTATTTCATCCGACTACATCTACTTCTTACACCACCTCCACCATTAATGTCATCACTCCATCATTATCACCAACACCCACCACCATATCCCCACCGCCGATCCACCACCCCCACCCACCATCACAACCACCATTAATGCCTACTGATTTAATATAAAATAAACCTATTATGTATTGTATTAATGAAAATATATTTATTTGATTAATTGGATAAATTTTTATTATAAAATATCAATAGAATATTTATTAATGAAACTTAATTAAACTGATCATTTTACAGTCGTAGATTTAACTTTCCCAAGAATGAATCCAGAGCGTCATTTATCTTGGCTAAGTTTTCTAAACTCTGTTTTATAAGCTGGTTTATAATTTCACTTGTGTCATAACGGCACGGCCTCCATAATACGTAAAAGAAGAATTATGCAAATTTGACCCTTGTCATTTCTTTGTTGGCTCTATATATGTATAATTTGTTCCTATATATATATATATATATATATATATTTTTTTTTTTTTGAGAATTGCTAGGTTGACCGTAATAGGTGTCTTGAAGAAACCACCGAGTGAAACATGTAGTGGGACCACCTGAAAACCTTTACTATCCTAATAGCAGATACATTACCCTATCATTGTTAAATTTTTCTTGGGTTTTTTTATGACAAATTGATGTTAGCTTGTACAATTTTTTTTTTAATGTATTATAACTATCTTATTTTCACATAGAGCAAGAATTCCCCGCTACCTGACTACCACACTGACCACCTACACTACCACCACCAGAACCGCCCATCACCACTACCTCATCACCATCATCACTTGCTCCATGGACCACCACCCATAAATATTACCCAATTTATATGATTATTAGCAAATTTATTATTTATTGAATGAAAGTATTTATTAGGATAATCATAAGACATTTATAATGAAAGACTAATAAAATATTTAATGAAAGTTCATTTATGAAAATAATTATAAGATATTTATGATGTAAGAAGATACTTATAATGAAAAAATTAATAAAAAATTTAATGAAAGTATATTTATTAAGATATAAGACATTTATAATGAGAGATTAATAAAACATTCATTATAAAAAATTAATGATACAATAATGATGTAAACAACCACAACCATCGATTTAGCTTTCCCGAGAACGAATCCAGAGCGTCCTTTATCTAAGCTAAGTTGTCCATGCTATGCTTTATAAGGGAGATATATAAAGAACCAAGTAGACTTGAGAGAGGAGAGATCTTTTTAGAAAGAGGGAGAAAACAAATAGGAGAGAGAAAGTCCAGAATAATTTTATTTCCTTGTATTTTTATCATTCTTGTAAGATTCATAAAAGAAGTTAATAAAGAATTGGTGATAGTTCTTGAAATTTGGGCAAATATTTGTGTAAACTCATTAGGGTGTGACTGGGAAAAGCTGCAATCACAAATAGTGAAAAATGTTGAACCAATATTACCAAATGAAAATATAATCCGAACCCAGTATCAAATATAAAAGATACTGCAACATTTTTCCATAACAACAACCCAAAGTTTATCGTTAAGGGACGGGTCATACCCCATTTTATTTATAACTCACACAAGACTTTTATTTAGGAAGCACGTAATGATATAGCTATCATTACCACACATAAGCATACTGCAAGGCCCATTACTGAAACACATTGATAATGCTATCCATTTGATTAACAATAATGCTAATTCAAGTATTCAACTCTCTGTTATCTAGAAGTTATGTATTAATAAATATTAATTGTAGTTAGACAGCTGATGGTTCAAAACCCGATGATAAGCAAATATTTGTGTATATTATTTCAAAAATTTGACCATGAGTAGAAATCCGGCCATCAATATTGACGGTTTCCATTGATTATATTATGGATGACCATATGAGATTTTCTTCTAATTCTTAGAGAAGACAATATCCCAAACAAATATGCTTAATTTTACCGGAAAATGCGTACCTTGACCAAAACCCATAAAGTATGGGAGTAATGGACTTGTAAAATATAGGCTTGGGTGATAAAGACATAGGAAATATTAGCCAATAAGACAAAATCGGGTCATTTTGAAGTAAAACCAAGCCACCCCTTAACCTTGTTTTTTCTAAATGGCTAATATGCCCTTTGGTTAATTAACACTAAAAATTCTGATTAGGTTAATTAATTGAGTTTAGATTAAAATTTTGAAATTATGAATTCAAATTAGATTAAATCTTTTATCTCCCTTATGAGTTCGATTTCGATCAAAAATTTTCTTTTGAAAATATGAAAGGTCGGACGGTCTGTGTTTGAATAAGGTAGTCTGCTATAATATAGCCATGGGTATTTGTTTGAATAAAATGCCGACCAATTGTAGTTGGCATGGTCCTTAGATGAATAAAACGCCGATCGTTTTGTGGCCTGGAAGGGTCTTTGAATGAAGATTATTCGACTTTCTTACTGGCTTCTGACACGTAAATATCTCCTATAATGCCTATGATATAGTCGACATGCATATAATTTATGACAGCGCCGTATGTGTAGCCCGCATGTTAAGGATTTATAACCCTGCCGACATTTACATATACCAAACAGAAAACAGAATATCGGAAGATCTAATTCACTTTATTCATGCAATTTTGGTTACTACATTGATTGAAACAGAGGGTTTACATGAGGTCTACCCACAAACCTATAAAAAAACTTCTAAAGCCATCAATCTTCCTCATCCGAAGACGATACAACATCCAAGTATTCCGGTTATCCTCCGGATTCTTTCAAGAAGTGATAGCTTGCATCGGCGAATGCTTCACCCTTTTCCTCCAAGTAGCGCTTTCACGACTTTGTCTTTACAAAAACACAAAAACAAACTTACATTTGTTAGTGGTGTTTCATTGGAAGCTAAAACAACATGGGTTATGTAAAAAAAACCACAAAACTACTTACAAATTGTGCAATGGACAAGGTGAAGGGGGCGAGCGTTAAAAATTCGAGGTTGGAGAGCTAAAAAAGCAAGTATCGCATTTTCGATTACTAGGTGCCTAGCGTGGACTTGTTGAATACTTCTTGCATTAGGATTCCCAAACTCGTAAAAATTTGTTGTGTACCTAGCCCAAAAGGTTGTGGAATCCTCCTTTCGGAGGATTGACGTCTAAGTCGATTTTCCGCATACCATGCTTTGGTGATTGCCAAATCTTCATTTGAATCAAATGAAGTCATTGTTGTTTAGCTATTGGGTGAGTTTGATGGATTGTATGATGATATGAGCTTTGGATAATATATGGAACTATTTGTATGTTATTTTGCCAGAGAGAAGTAGTGTATTTATAGGATTGTACCCAAATTTGGCCGTTATAGTGCCCAAGTACAAGTCAATCAATGAAATTGTACTTGCCAAAAATTTGAATTTTGAATTAGCCGGCGAGATTTTTTTATCGGAAAGATGCTTGGACTACCTATGGCGGTAGGTGAGAAGTGTATAACTATGCTTGCTGTTATGATGGTTTTGGCATCGAAGAAATCATTTTTCTTCATCAATCTGGCAATATATTTTGAAATTTTACTCACGGCTATGATATGGTCGGTGGTATAAATTTAAAACCGTGTCGGCGTTATGATGGTTTTGGCATCGAAATCATTTTCTTTCCGTCAATACGCGACAATATATTTTGAAATTTTCTCACGGCTATGATATGGTCGGAAGGGTATAAATTTAAAATCATGCCTTTAAGTTATGATGGTTTTAGGCATCGGGAGAAGGTATTTTCAGAATAAATCGCCGGCGTGTTCTAAAACATAATACACCTACGGCTGTATCTTCTACGCTTGGTAATGATCGACTCACTTGCCGACCCCACAGTATGCAAGCATTTTCTGTTGTCGGGCCGTGATCCCCACACTTCAAAACCTGCCGGGCGTGATTTGTTTGGCAATGTAACTTTAAAAAAACATGCCGGCTATTTGTCTTGAAACTTTACGTAGGTAAACAAACCTTTCATTCAACAATTAGAAATCAAACACTTGTCCAAAATAATAAAACATGTCCCATAAACCTTAAAAAACCATTGTCCAACCATTAAACTTGACATTTGTCCAACCCAACATAAAGAAATAAACTAGGAAACGATTCATTCACCACGAGCACGAGCACGACCACGACCACGACCACGACCTCGGCCCCGCTTAGGAACACCAAAGACTACTACTACCTTCACCACCACGACCACTACGAGAGCCCTCTTTTGTCAAAGATTCATCTTGGCTTGTGCTTCCCTCTTGGCTTTTTCTTCCCTCTTTAATTCAAAGATCGCTTGCTTGAACATTTCATGGGCATCCTCATTGTCAAGATTGCTAGCATAGTGAATGTGCTTGGTTTGCTCTTCAATCGACAAAGGCTCTCCTCTTTCTCTCAAGCAACACAACAGCTTCACAAAGGTCTTCAAATGCCCCTTCTATTTTGATGAGCATCATCGGAGTTATCGCCATCTCACCGAATGGGAATAACATTGTATCGGTCTCTCCGTAGAACCTCTCACGTAATGCATAATACTGTAACTCTATCATACTCAACATTTGAACTCTCCACCGCAGGCACCAACCCTGAGTTCTTGACAATCACTTTCACCTCCTCACATTCATCCTCAAGAACCCAAGTCTTAGTCACCGAACATGAAGCTTGGCGCCTCATGAGACGGATAACATGCTTGTGATCCTAAATACCAAAAACACAAAATGAAAAGAAATACAAACACTTGACGTAAATTTAAGATAGTTACACACTTAAATGAAAAACAAAGACGGATTGAGATTACTTACGATAGTATTTTGGATTCCACATGCCCACGAGTCTTTGTATCCAAAAAGAACATGTCCACCATCTTCCTGGGTCCCCCTTGGAAGCCTTCGCTTTGGTTTCAATTTAACCTTCAATTTAGAGGGAGGCATGTGGTAATTAGAATGGTTTAGTGATAACCCTTTTCTTCTTCCCGGTTGCACTAGTACTTGCACTTAGGTTTATTCCCAACTTCTTCTTCTTCTTCTTGTTCCTCTGCCTCTTCAACAATTTCATCCTGAATATCCTTACCTTGATCTCTATTACCATTACCATCATCATCAACATCATTACCTCCTCTAACATTAGGCATGTCTTGATCACCATCATCATCATCATCATCATTGTTACCTCCTCCAGCAGCCGGATTTCTTTCATCACCATCATCATTGTCACCTCTTCTACCAGATGGAATTGATTGGTCTTCATCCGGAGTCTCGTCCAATCACTCGGGTTCGATGGTGGTTGATAATCATCATTCGGCACACGCATCTTTGTCGTTCTCGCCACAACGTATGCCCTCGATGTCTTGAAGTCAAGAGTTTGTTACCAACACGAGGAGGTCTTGAAGGAGGACTAAGAGCTTTGAGCTTTCTTGTTTGCCTTTTGCAACCCGAACAAGAACAATTAAGAAAAAAACTATAAGTCGGAAGGCTCAACATATATAACCATTCCTATGGACTAAGGCTCAAGGGTCGATAGCCAAACAAAGAAGTTCTGGCAAACAAGGGTCTGGAGGGTTTTATTCCAATAACCTGCCGGGTTTTAACAACTATGACTGGGTTTTCAACTCCAAAGCCGGCAACGTCCATAATAAAAACAACACCGGCTAACATAACGCCGGCGTGGTATTATTTACATACCATTCCGACCTTTATAATTCAAGGCATCAGGAGACGCTAAAAAAACTGAAATCCAGCCGGCAAGTTAAAAATTTATAACCGACCCGGCTTAAAAAATAAAATTTTTGACGTCAAGATTATAGGTTGAATAACTTCCGACCCCGTGAAAGCAAGAGCAAACAACTAAACCGCCGGCAAGATATTCAACCAACGAGCATCCGTTGGAACACTAAATATGAAATCCCTAAGATCGTGAAACAAACAACATGTTAGGCTAAATAACCGAAATTCAAAGAATCGATTTTTCTGACCTAATTTGACATGCAAACATCAAATTGAAGTACTGGAGTGAGTTTAAGTAGGCCCTTACTTTCTTAATCGCACCATTTCTTCGTTTTGAGCGGGTTCAATCTCTTCTTCTTCGATGGTTTTTTCTTCTCTTTTTGTTGAACTAATTTTGCAATTCCAGGTTGTATTGATTGGGTTTTCGATTGACGCCTTTCATACGAGTTCCCTTTACGCTTTGGTGGTTCCATTGATGAAGATTACTCTGAGTTTCGAATCGACGATGTTAACGAATTAATCGACGAGTTTTGGTGGTGGTGGTGGGGGAGGAGCCGGTGTGTGGTTATGGAAGAGAAGAAGAGAAGAAGAGAAGAAGGAAGATGAAAATAAAAAACTGATTATGGTAATAAAATTATACACTAGTGGAAAACGAAGTTCCGCGACCGTCAGACAAGTCATATATACGAGTTATACGACAATTTTTAACCGTCTCTGTTGGGGTCCCCGATAAAGCGTAGTCTGTTTTGTACGACCATTAGCCGTGGGTCTCAAAATAACGACCGATTTTAAGCGTAACGGCATGCACCCTTAGCCGTGGGTCTCAGATTTAAATTATAATATAAAAAAAAAATATAGATTCAGATTTGATGAAATGCCTGAATGGCTAAATCTGAAATAATCTGAATCTGAAATAATCTGAATCTGAAATAATCTGACTGCATCAAGGTTAAGTCAGGTCAAATGGAAGTCAAGCCAAAGTCAAGTCAAATGGAACTCAAGTCAAAGTCAAGGCAAATGGAACTCAAGTCAAAGTCAAGGCAAAGTCAAGTCAAATGGAACTCAAATTAAATTCAAGTGAAACCCAAACTGAAATACAAATTTAAACTCAAACTTGAGAATTCCACATCCATTCTTTCATTTTAAGTTCGAACAATACATGTCCAAGCTAGCTAGTAAGTTTTAACAACAACATGCTAAACTAATAGACGATGTTCCGATGTGTGATAGGCAAGAATCAAAATGTTAAAGCTGTTGATGCCAAACCAAAAGAAACATATAAAAAATTCCTTGAGAATACCATGCCTCTCACTATGGTGTAAGCTCCAAAGTAACCAGGATATCAAGAGAACCTACATATCAAAACACAAAAATTCGTAGGGATAGGGAATGTCATGAATAATACAAGCTGCAAAGATGAACAACTTAATATCAAAGAAGCACATGACAGCTTACTCTGCAGTTGAGAAAACAACCTCGCAACCCTTGTCACCACTTTCCATAATGAATCTTAGTATATCACTGCAAGCCCTAAGCACAGAAACTTTATTAGTGATGCATAAAGAGCTTTATGGATCCACAAATAAGACCTCTTCGATAAATATGTAAAAAATTATTACCATACACTTCATATTATTTGTCATATTATAAATTATCACTCACGTAAATCGTTTTAGTAATCTTATCTCGCTTATAACATAGTCAAAGAACAATTGAGAAGACTATTTCACATGTTTAAACTCTTGATGGGTTATCAACATGGGATTAGACTTTAGAGTAAATCCTATGCTTAATAGACACAAACACGACATTCAAAGAAGCAATAAGCTAAAGAAAAGGTCTAACAACTTACGAGCCTGAAACTAAGGGTACATAAGGTTACTAAATGGTTCAAGGGAAAAGAAATCCAAATTTGGCACAAGAGATAAAGGTCAAGGAGAAACAAATGCGTCCATTTCTGAAACTTACATGCACTAAAAGGCGAGATGTTGCACTATAGATTTGGCCATTTGTCCAAAAGCAACCAAAAATATTCCATTCGGTAGTTGTTACAAACACAACACAAATTTATGAGCATCCATACCTACAAGTACCGATACTTTCAATCCTTACTGAAAGTTAAGATACACAATGAAAGTACTGTGTATACTTCTTTATAGTAAGGGAAATTCAATAAGAAAAAGGCTTCTAGGTCATTGGAACAAACCTTTATCAAGATTTGTATCTTCAAAAAATTATAATTGGACTTTTACCACCAAGTTCCGTAGAGACAGGCTGCCACACAGTCACAAACCAAATGAGAAGGCTCGAAAATATAAAAAACAATGACCAATGAGCTGCAAAGGCCATCACCTTAGAACCAGTTGCAGAACTTCTAGTGAATGCAGCCGGGCATTGTATCCGCAGATTCATTGAACCAAGAAATATAACTTTGTTAGAAAAATATTGCTAAATTGGAAAGAAGAGAAACATAAGAAATGCAAAAAAAGTTGAAGCACGTTGTAAGCACCTTTCAATAGACCATTCGAAAGTCGGATCAACCATTCTGCTGACAAAAATATTTACCTTAAAGACACCGACAATCGAAATGTTTGCGACTTCATATAGCGTTGCACGCTCGTCAGTGATGTTATGTTTCTTTTTCAGTTTCTTTGACACAAAATACATGGCTACTGCTCTAGCATACTTCACAACTTTTCTTTCCATGAAGCCAAAGTTACCCGCTGTTAAAAAGAGTTCAAGATAACCAGTTAACAAATTGCAATCTGAGGTACGTTGACTTCTGAAAACCTCTGAAGGGTCTTCCATACACAAATCTAAAAACAAACAAACAGGGACCTCGGATAGACATATCGAAACAAATTCACTGTCATGCTAACTGTACTAGTTCTTATCATATGGACCATTCAGCTGGCAAACGAAATGGTATTTTCCTCATAATTGACCATTCAAACTGATAAACAAAGGTATTGTCATCATAATTAATTCATGTGAGATGTAAAATGCACAAATCAAACAAACGAAACCATGAACACCATACATACACAAAGAAGACAAAGAATTCATAATGGAATCAAAGACTAATTGTGAAAACCTAGTATAAGATTCTAGTTCACCATTAATTGGTTAATTAAACATGAAATTTTAATACAAAGTATTGAACAAACGTTCTTAAAAACAAAAATTAATCAAAAAGCAACTCATACGATTTGATCATTAACTAGTTATAGAATGCTAGGTTGAGCATTAGCATTCTTTGGTGCTTGAAGTTGATCATCTATAGAAAGGAAACTAAAAACATATCACATAAAGGTTAGATGTCAATTGATAGCATATATCACATAAAGGAAACTGAAAACAGTTACAGTATTATACCATTATTCATGCTTTCCTCGGTATCACCAGATCATTATCTTCCCGATGAAAAGGCTCATGCCACCCATGTCCCTCGCCTTGATTCCCATTACCTTGTCTTAGAGAATTATCACCATCTAACGAAGACACAAGTCGACTCCCTAGAGTCGGACTTGCAGCTGTGTTTTCACCATCAGTTGATGGAGAGCCTTGTGAATTGAGCAAACCCCTTGGCCAGTTAGATTCATTAGAGCTTGGAGTAGTAGTTGGCGAGCTAGTACTAGCATACCTAGTACTACCAGACCACAATCGGCTGCTGCTACCTCCAACATGAAGTCTTGGAATATTGGTCTACAAGAAAATCACATTGAAATATTAACAATCATAACACAAAAACCTTGTCAACTTTGGCCAAGCATTATGCAATCTAAAGCTACCAAGCATACTTAGATGCTTGTAAGAAAAATCTACACCAAAGAACTTAAAAAGAGTCTTAGTTAGGCATACAATCACTCCACTCAACGAATTTTCTACCATATAATACAGCCTTCTAATCAAACGACACAATTCCACATGCCATAATCCGAAGCTATAGAACAATCAATCTAAGGAAGAAATACAAATAACTTACTGCCATCAAGTTATCAACACACATAGAAAATCCGACAAGCCTTTCTACCAAACAAATCCTACCATAGTTCGTCACCAACAGCAAAACCTAACCAAAAAAATAATTATCATATCCTAATCAACTTTCTAAACCAAATCGGTTATCATTTGACATCAACTGTACCTGATGTGTGTAAAATCAAACCCTGACTACACTGAATTGAGAGATCAACCTGAAATCAACGAATAAACGAAAAAAGATTAAAACCCAATGATAAAAAAACAAATAAAACAGGAAAAAATTAAATTGAAACCATAACTTACCAGATTCTGTTTGTAAAATCAAACCCTAACTACACTGAATTGAGAGATCAACCTGAAATCAACGAATAAACGAAAAAAAAATTAAAACCCAATGATTAAAAACAAATAAAACAGAAAAAAAATTAAACTGAAAACCCAACTTACCTGATTTTGTTTGTAAAATCAAACCCTACTACATTGAAGTGAGGAATCAACCTGAAATCAACGAATAAACGAAAAAAAGATTAAAACCCAATGATCAAAAATAATAAAACAGATAAATTGAACTGAAACCCTAACTTAGCTGATTTTGTTTGTAAAATTAAACCCTATTGCACAAAATCCAGAGACGTGGAAGGTAGATCGACTTTCTATTAGGTTTCGATGAACTAATTCATGGTGGAGTTTTTGGTTGGTTCGTTGGTGGTGTTGAGAGAGAAGAGGGGTATTTGATGCGAGATAAGTGAAGAGAGAGAGTGCGAAGGAGATAAGTCAAGAGAGAAATATGATGTGGTCCATGTGGAGAGACATATGTATGGGCCGATAATCCCAATGTTTCTCTTACATGATTAAACACATCTTGACCGTGCAAATTGTTCCATTTCAAAGAAAGCATCGCTCTTCATCGCAAATCGGGGTCCTTGAATTGGTAGGTGCTTAAGGGTAAGATGGTAAATAAATTTTCTTATTCGTAGATCGGTTTATTAAGCTCTGAATTTTTCCTTTTTTTACCATATCGAGACCGCTATGTTTAGTCAACAGTCTAACTACCGTTAGTGAGGGTCTCGGATGTGGGTCATAGAAACCTCATTTTCCACTAGTGATAAAGGTCAAGGGTAGTATTGTTACTTCAACCAAATTTGACCTCCCCCTAGTAAGGTCACATGTCCACTTAAAATTGGGTATACCCCAATCAAGCCAGGATATATAAACCCTTTGCTTTAAATTTTATTCTTTTTCTTATCCTTTTTTCTCTCATATTTATTTTCTCTCTCCAATTTAAAATTAATCACGAAAAATATCTTAACTTCCCAAATATAAATCCGATTTTAACAAAATTTATATTTTTGTAAAAGGGATCGAAAATCTCTACAAAACAAAATCCATTGTTGATATGAAAGTCGAAAAAAAAATATATATATATATGTTAACCAATGCCTAGTATACATTATGCACCCAGGTGCAACCTATTTCCCTTCAGAATATACATTATGCACGCGGGTGCATCCTGTGTATTTCGTGGATGAATATAGGTTTATCCTAATAATCACCTACAATAAATATAAATAAATATATATATATATATATATATATATATAATACACAACCAAAATCACTAGTTCATGATCTTGAGTAATAAATTCACTACCATTACCAATTCGTTCACCATTAAAGAATCATCCAAACACAAGTATTAAAGAAAACAAAAAGAGGAGCAACAAAAATTCTAAAAATGATACATTATGCACTCGAATGCATCTAGGCCAAAACCTATTTTTCTATCCGAATATATATTATGCACTCAGGTGCATTTTGTGTATTTTCTGCTACTTTTACCACCGTTTCTGAATTGGTTCAGACAATTTGTCAAACACTTAATGTGTATGTTATTACTTGTAGAGAGGTAAGATTGGTTTGGTTTCCTGACTTCCTATCACATGTATTCACACACATATTGGTCATTTAATCAGGTTAATTCCACCCTGTATCACTATAATCCATGACAACAACTTCTTAATCGTGAATCCCATAATTTCCATTCAATTAATTGTGACCTAAGATTACCATTCAATTATCTATTACCCAAGATGGATATGTGAAACAGAATGCAATCGGATATAGCTAGAACCCATTTCAAAAATCAATGTGGGAACACCTAGTTAGAGAAATTCTATAACTTTATGCTATGGAACCATTGCTTTGATCAAAAAATCAACCTAAATATCTGATTAGCAACAGTACCCATTCACTTTTTAAAATAATCACCTTTGTCTAATTCCATAAAGTTTAGAGCTTTGATTGCAGGTTTCAATTTTTCCAACAATCATTCCTTTTTAATGTCTCAAATCTAGTAATGGGGTATTTTCATAATCTCTGTCTCAAACTCCATCGAACCCAACAGTAATAAAAGAAGAAGAAGATTCACATAATTCATCTCTTTTCTCACCAAACAAAACCCAGTTTGTTCTTACACAGAAGAATGATTATTAACAACGAATTGATTGATATAATTCACCATTTGAGAAACTTAATTCCGAATAGCGACGAGTTGGTCGGAGGAACCAGTTGAAGATCGGAGGAATTCTTTTTAACGGCAAAATTGCAACCAGTTGAAGATCGGAGGAAGAAGAGAAATCACGGATCCATAGAGTTTTCTTATTTATTGAATCCGAGAAGAAGATAAGAAAAAGATAAAGGGCATATAAATAACTTAAATCTTAATATTATAATTTGAGTTTGGGTGGAATATCCATGATGGCTATTAAAACCTGACGAGATTTGGGTATACTCAAACTAATTGGGGTATACCCAATTTTATAGGGACTCTTTTTTAAGGGCAAAGGGGGAGGTCATGGGTAAAGTTACAAAATTACCCTTTCTCATTATAACTCTAATTACTACCAAAATCGCTTTTCTTTCTTCATTACATCTTCTTCTCTTCTTCTTCTACTCCACAACCTTACCTTACCCGCTCCATCACCCCACCACCACCAAAACTCGTCGATCAATTCGTTAAAATCGCCGATTCGAAAACTCCGATTAATCTTCATCAATGGATCCACCACGGAAGGAGGCAACTCGTATGAAACAATCTAATCGAAAACCCAATGAATATAACCACGAATTGCAAATTTGGTTGCTAAGAAAGTGAAGAGAAAAAACGGTTGAAGAAGAAGGAATTGAACCCGCAAACACGTGAAATGGTGCGCTTAAGAAAGTAAGGGAACACTTAAACTCACTCTAGTACTTCATTTCATGTTTGCATGTCAAATTAGGTCGAAAAATAGAATTTGTGAATTGGTAGTTCTGGCGCCGCAAGGTTTTTGGTTATCGACCTTTCCGGGATTTCATAGTTAGGGTTTGGCCTTGGGTATAAGGTTGAAGAACTTGCTTATTTGTATAGTTTCGTAATTCTTACGCTACTAGCAAAAGCCTAAGGTTATTCAACCGTATACATTGCTGGCGTCTCGTTATCTTTTAATAAAGCCTGCAAGTTTTTGTTTTTTACCCTTCCTAGCTACTTCGTTGAATGTTTCCCGATGCCTAGAGTTTTCAAACCCTAAGGGTAGTTATATAAAACCATCCCGCGGTTTGTCACCTCGGAAATGTATGTGTAATGGACCTTGCCGAATTGTATAGTGAAAATTTCTTGTTTTTTTTTTGTGCGCCGGAATGCTATTTTGATGATACAATGCCGGCGTTGTTTAGCTAAGCACTCATCTTTTGGTCGACCTTCACGGGATATTGTTCCACGTGGATATGTTGAATATATCTAACTGCCGGCACCTTAATGTTTTTTTTTTTCTCAATTGTTCTTGTTCGTATTGCGAATGGCAAAGAAGAAAGCGGCTCAAAGCAGCTCTTAGTCCTCCTTCAAACCCTCCTCGTGTTGGTGATAAACTATTGTCTTCAAAACATCGCGGGGTGTATGTTGTGCCCGTAACGACAAAGGTCTTAGAACCACTATCTCAACCCAATGATTGAGACGAGACTCAGATGAAGACCAATCAATTCCATCCGGTAGAAGAGGTGATGATGATGATGTTGACGAAACCAATCTCGGGCCGGAGGAGGTAACAATTATGCTGATGATGATGGTGGTGATCAAGACATGCATGAGGCTGGAGGAGGTAATGATGATGGTGATGATGATGATGGTAATGGAGATAAAGGTAAGAATATCATCGAAGATGAAATTGTTGAAGAGGAAGAGGAACAAGAAGAAGAAGAAGTAGAAGGAGATGGAGATGGAGAAGGAGAACAAACTCTAGTCGTTGTTCAAGCCACCGAAGCTTCGGCTTCAACTTCAACCTAACGGAAGAAGGGGTGATCACTAAACCGGCGATTCTCACATGCCTCCAAAACACTTGATGGTTGTACTTGAAAGAAGGTGAGCCTCCAAAAGGGACCCCGACAGATGGTGGAGTTGTTCTTTTTGGATACAAACACTCTTGGTCATGTGCGGTCCATAATACTATCGTAAGTCACTAG
>JAJJWW010003160.1:0-226133 GCA_023531295.1 Papaver armeniacum | reverse complement strand
CCATGTTATTTGCTTTGACTTTACACCCTTTATCCACAAAATTGCGTAACGTTGCTCATTGGATCCTCAAAGCTTGGTATTTAGATGATGGGACCATACTTGGAGATACACCGATGGTTGCCATAGCCTTGGATATTATCCACAGAGGGTATTTTTTGGGCTTACACCTCAAATCGTCTAAAAACGGAGCTTTTTTTTTGGCCTTCTTTTGATAGCGGAGGCTTAGTTGAGGGTTTTCCTTCGAAATACGTCGGCCCTCCTTTGGTGTTGTTACCGGGTGGGCACATAGTTTGGATCCTCATTTTTGTATAGATATGGTGGTTAAGAGAGCAAATAAGACTATTGCTTTGATGGATGCTTTACAGAAACTGAACGATTCTCAGGGGGAGTTGCTTTTGCTGAGAAATTGTTCTGGTGTCTCTAGGTTATACTTTACTATGCGAACTACTAAGCCTGAATTTTTGGATGAGGCACATGTGGTCTTTGACAATCACCTTAAGCAGTTCCTTAGATTGCTAGTTACTGGGGATGGGCCGGGTTTTGGTCTTTACAACGAGGTTACTACGCTCGACCTCGGAGGATGGGGACTGGGGTGTGTACACCAGGAAGACACGATTGACATCGCTATTTTGGCTTCTTTCTTTCATACTAGTTCTCGAGCGGGGTAACATTTTGAGACAGAGGTGTCCTGTCCTAGCCCCATTTTTGAGCATGCCCTAGTCCTCACAAAAGGTATGTAGTATTAATGATTTTCTTTGTGCGTTGATGATATTTCCCCCCACCTATGAGCTCCTTGGGATTAAATATTTTGATGAAGTGAAGAAGAATATACCCACCTGTTTGTTGTGACTCGCACGTGATTCGGCTCTTTGGCGAGTAATAAAGTCAAACATGCTCGGGATTACTTGTTGGCATTCTATTGATGGGCTTAATCAAAACAATGGGGCCCCGAGAAAATTTCGCGTTGTTGTGCGTTATAGACTTGGGATCCCCCTCTTTGAGGATGAAGACTTGTGTTCTAGCTGTGGCAAAGGCATGGATATCTTTGGGGATCACGCCTTGCACTGCTGATAAAAAGGGGTTAGGGCCCAACATGTGCATGATCTTGTTTGTGATACCTTCACAGACTTTTGTTATCGAGCGGGTGTTTCAGCCAGAAAGGAAGTGGATTTGGGGATCCTTGCAGACAATGGAGTGGCCTTACGACCTGCGGATATCTTTGTGTATGGTTGGGATAATGGCCACGATATGTGCTTGGATGTTACGGAGGTGTCTCCCCTCTACCAGACTCGAGTGCGTAGTTTTGTTCTTGGTCGTGCGGTTGATAACGCGTTTTAAAAAAAAGGCCAAGTACCTTGAGAAATGTAATAGTGGGGAGCTGGGGGTTTGATGCTCTTGCCTTTACTACTTTGGGCGGGTTAGGAGTGATACTATAAAGTTCTGAAATGTCATGAAATTACATGTCTATCCATGACGAGAATGTTACTGTTGGAGATTTCATTTTTCATAGGATATGTGTTGTTATCCAAAAAAGGATTGGAGCCCAGCTTGTTGCCAGGCTTCCATCTAATGCTTGTAAACTCCTTTATGTTGATGATGATTAATAAAGCCTTTCTTAAAAAAAAAAACATAACCCTTGAAACAGAGAAACGGAAAAAGTTGCAACCAAGAATTACCTAGAATCCTACACTTTCAAGAAACTCCAAAGGTACTAGAAGAAATGGAAAGCGGCTCACCATCTGGAAAATCCTATTTTCATCCTCAAACGAGCAATTGACAACATCAATTTGTTCATCCTTATCATAACCAAGGTCAAAATCTCACAAACCATATATCCTCAATCGTAAATGTTTCATCTCTCAATGAGATCAAGGTCAAAATCTCACAAACCATATATCCTCAATCAAAAGTGTTTTCATCTATGAATGAGATTTTGTATCCTCTCAATAATATCCGACACATTGATCTCATCATAGGATGGTCGAGATACTCATTAACTTATTATAAGCGATTTGCAATCTATTTGAGCATTTATTTCTGGCCTCACTAATCGAGAGAGTAAAATAGATTTAGCTTCTTGGTCTTGCTATTACTGTTTAGAAGTGGAGGAAACATAATTTGAAGGAAAACCAAAATTATTTCCCATAAATTATTTCTTCATTTTCCTGATCAGAACCCACCTCAAATCCATTTGAGTTGGTAGACCCCCCCCCCGAAATCGTTTTCCCCATTAGACCCAGAAGTCAAATTTGGAGTTGAATATCTGTTAACCACTGAACTGGATTTATTTGAGACCCATCAGAATCATCTTTTACCCCCGTATTTCATTGTTTGTTTCATATTCTAATTCTCCGCCAGAATCATTATAAGTCTCCCTTTCTTTTTATCTTTTGATCTCTAGTACAATTCTTCCAAGTTCAAATAGTTGTAGCTGCAGGTGTGACTTCATATTGTAAACGAGATCGAGTCCCCCTTTTGTTTTACTCATCTTCTTCTAGTGTACAAAGTCCATTTATTCTATGATAGTTGAGTCATCATATCCAAGACTTCATCCCCATCCAGTATGCTCCTTGTTACATCATATTTTGTGAATTGGCCCTCCAACTGAACATTCTCAATTGAAACTCCCGCAGAAGCCTCAATCTGGTGCCAATAAATGTTGTTGAGTATTGAGAAATTCCATTTTGGTTAGTGCCTCTCTTCACATTATCCTTATTAGGAGCATCATTGTTAGTCTTAAGAGTCCATTTAGTATTATGCTTAGGTACAAGGTTTGTGCTACACTTTGCATTTGAATGCTTGGTACTCTTACAAATGCAAAATAAATGGTTTCCAAGGATATTCAACCCTCATTTTTACTTCTTATTATCAATTTGATATCGGAGCTCAATTGAAAAGGTGCATTAACACTTCAATTTCTATACAAACTCTAGCAAATGACATCCTAGTTTTTATTGTTGTCGGAAAGTATCACTCATTATCGCTGTTCCAACAAAACTTGGGATCCTTGCGAATCTATTAGCATTCCATAGTGAATTGGTACAACTATGAGTATCATCCATGCACAAACAGATTTGATTAGACCAATATGTTGTTAAATGATTGGTGACCAAGGACGTATTAAGAAAACCTACTAGCAATATGCAGAGAACCCATTTCAAAACTCATCAGATTTCTTCTTGTGTGTAATTTCGAACATGAAAGATAATTCTTCAGATCATAGATAGTCATAGGAAAATCTCCTTAGTTTCCTACAGTGTAGTTAAGCTTCCGTCACATAGGGAAAAGCAGCCTCTTACCCACAAATTACCCAACAACAAGAGATTCATTCATATCGTTATGAGATCAAGTTCACCCGATGAAAAGAAAGCAATAAATTCTTGATCAATAATTTTAGGTTCATCAAACATAAGCTTGTTGTTATTGACCTAGCGAGATTCTTGAAGAAGGAGATCCTTTTTAGGTATCGTTAGTTCCAGAGTTTGAATACCCACCAATTCCGAAAGTAGTAAATGAATCGTTCAATCTCGAGAAAATCTTCCAACCCAATGTTGAAAACAACATCATATGATGACGAGAGATTTTCTTCTGATTAAAGATCGAGAAAGGATTTAAGGAGATACAACGCCAACGATGGTGAAATTATAGAAAGTTTAGCTTGGGAAAATTATCCTTTTTTCTTTGTCGTATTATTGGAAAGAAAGTTTTTTAGTTTGGTAGGGTGAGATGTTCATACTAGTTAACAACAAAATTATTTATTTGTGAGTCTCGTTAATTCGGTTATGACTTGTGGTGATAGTTCTCATGACTTTCGTATCTAATGGGTCTGCAATTGAGTAGGTATATTCTTTCGTTTGAGGTTGGTGAGTGAAATTGTAGTAATCGTAACTCTTTCTCATTTGTATTACTTATGATTCAAGAAAAGAAAAAAATAATTATCATGAGTGATTTTCAAAGTTCAACATCATTAACCCGTGTTAGTGAATGCGTAAGTTTGGATGATATTACTCTTAAACTTTATGACTATTGATTGACCAGGAGCCTCTAGTTAGTAAGTTTGCGAACTAACCCAAAAAAATTTATGGCATGCAATGGTGATAAGTTGATGTAACTTTATACTCCCTTTGTACATCTATCTTTGCACAAGTTATGCCAATACATGAGCATATCTGGTAAGAAAGCACTTCAAGTGAGATGTAAGGAAAATTAGTTATCGCTTGGATGTACAAGAAGCTTGATGCCTAATAGCAACTTAGAAGATGAAAAAAAACAAAAACAACTTGATGTATTATAGTTGCTTCTCTAATACGAATTACTTGCATTTTATTCAATACAAAAAAACATGTTTCGGACATGTACTACATATGGTATCAACCATACATTAAGATTTTTATTTTATTTTTTTGGATAAAAACGTTGAAACTTAATTAAAAAGAAAAAGGAAAAACGAAGAGAAAGGTACTAAAAGTTGCAACTAAGAAAGATGGTTGAGGATCCAAAACTCACTTGCCAAATAATAGAGAAATGCAATAACCCTACCATGGGTGAACATGGTCCGCATTAAACCGAAGCCTCATTCATATCCAACGAATCCATCATTTATTTTAAGTTTGACATTCTATATTCAATCCAAAGATTCATCGGATTTGCATCGGCGGATGCGATGGATGAATTGATGTGGATAATCCGATGGATTTTTTTAAATAATTATTATTTTGAAATAGAGAAAAAAACTAACATTAATGACTTGAATTCCTCATAAAATTACAAGTGCTATGGATAACAATAAATCCATGATTATTACAAGTGACTACAATGCATAACCATTCTAATTAGCATAACAAATTATTATTACAAAGTGCAAAATGTAGTTATATCGGTTTTGTCTCCGCCTCTAAAATTCGATGGAAATAAATGTTGAAGAGATAAAATTGATAGTGATCATTAATAAATACTATACTAGCCCCATATTTTACGAAAATTTCTATATATACCCTTAATGTAACGGATGCGAGTGTCCAGTAATTTTTTAAAATAACACACTGCGATTACATCAAGGCCTGTACTTATTAACGTAATGGATGAGATACCCGCGTGAAAAAAAGCGGATAGGCCGGGTCCGGATCCGCGTATTGGGTGCAAAATGGTCACCCTACTACCAACCCCGAGCTAAAAACCATCCAACAAGCGCATACATCTAAGCCTCTAATACTTCTTGGTTGGATTTTGTTTCTCGTGACCTAGGTTCGCATTATAAGACTCCATATTACAATCAAAATTAACCAGCTCCTTATCAACTATCCAGTTCATTTGTCTATCCATAATCCCCCCAAACATGTTCTTCATATTTTCATTTTTACCCCCATGAGTGATTCTTACCAAGAAACTAGTCTTCATAAGATTTTCCATGTGTTGCTCTCTTGACATTGGTTTTTAAGAGAAACAAGCTCAAGAGGTTTCAACTTCTCAATACACCTCTCTTCGTTATCAGTTTCATATTCAGACTAATCACCTGCATCATCACAATCATCACGTTATTCTTATTCTTTTGTGCCTTCAGCAAAGTTATTTGGCAAGACCCTAATCAACCCAGAATTTGCATGTTCAGATTCTTCAGCTGAAATACCAAAAGGGTTCTTGTTAATTAGTTGGTACTTGCAATTGTTGATCATATTTTCTAATATGTTTTTCTTTCTCTTGTTATATGTTTATTCCTTGGCTTGAGACAGCTACAAATCCTCACTAGTGCTAATTAAGTTGATACCATCACTGGTAAGAGATATTATATTTGTAACCAATATCATTCCCCTTGCGAGCATTAGCTCGAAAGAGAAACAATAAAGGAAGCTTGAACATTGTATTTCTTCTTCAATCCTCCACCTGTCTTGACAAGACGCTCTTTTTTCACTATTGTAATAATCTTCTCAATATCAAAAATGTTGGTTTGTTGTTTCATATTTAGGGCCAATGCGGCTTCTTATTTGGACATTTCTAGAGCAATTGATATGAGTATGACCCAAAGAAAAAATTGTTGAAAACTTTGGAGGCTTACATTGGGATTCCGATGGTAATTCTCCAACGCTACAACACTATTACTCATTATGGGACATGATTATGGAATGAGAGATCAATTTCAACTTCGATAAATTATTTAGCACAGGCAAGTCTAGTTTTTGTTCAAAGTAACATAATATACCATTCAGGGTTTCTAATCAAACTAGTAATCACATATGCGAAAAGGAACGTTGTATTTTCTTGACCAAATTGGAATACTTTTCGTTTAGGCCGTTCACTACTCAACCAAATGGTTTCAAGGCCTAACAATTAACATTCTATTAGAAATATAGGATATACCCTGCTCAAGGACTAACCTACATTGTTGTTTTTTTAAATCAAAGATGAAAGTATATTCACCATAAGTTGTAAATTTTACCTCATTATGGTTTTTCCACACTATCGGAATAGCATATTACGGTCACGAGAGAATAGTAGTTGACGACCAACAAAGAATCTAATCAAACTCGAGATTCCTATACACCTTGATTTCGTCATTGAAATCTGGTTTGAAAGAGCAACCACCTTATTTTTATTCACAATTGTAAGAGGAAGATAACTCACGGTATAATCTTTATTATTAACCTTCTTCGTAAATAATAAAGATCGCTCTACATCTCCAACACCTATTTTTAAAGAACCAAAGTCATCAATGGAAATCTTCATACCCGTTGTTTATTTATGTATTATCGATAAGCTTAATTTTTTATTCCTTTGTCCCCCCACCCCAAACAACTTCCTTATTGAAGATGACATCAATTGGAACATGATCTTACACTTCAACTTCATTCGGCCTCGCGACTGATCTCTGCTGAAGATATCACTCATAGCCCATACAAAGAATCCTCATTAATGTTTTTAAAATTTTCTCCCATTCCATGGTGACAATTGGTAATAAATCCCAAGAAAAATATAATAATGAGTCTGATGGAAAGTATGCTGAATTTTTGGTTAGTAGTACATCATTTTTTTCCTACAGAGTATATTTAGGTTTCAAGTACAAATTTTCGAATATGGGGCAAACGATAAATAATAACAAATTTTAAGTAGTGATGTAAATTAATAACAAATTTCGAGCTACATTATTGCAAATTTTGGGACACAAGGTGTTGTACTAAACAACTATTAGAGCTTCTCCAATGGTTGTTGTGTGTGTTTCCTAGGTAGCAATACAAACAAGATAACCTCATTCCAATTTTTTCTTAAGTTTAGGGGGAAAAAAATAACCCATCTCCAGTGGTGAAGTTTGTAATCATTTTTTAATTAAATGTAAATTTTATTTTTAGTAATTTTAAGATTTTATTTGACCCAAAAATGGTTAATTAATACATTGGAATTAATTTAGTTAAGCAAAATATTACTAGGATAGCTTGGCATACTCAAGGTGAACGTATAAAATTAGACATTCACATTGGGGATGTCTAACAAAAATTAAGACACGTCATCTTCACATTGGTCTAAGAAGTTGGGGTTGGAGAAGAATTTTAGGGAAAATGAATGTTCATCCCATATGAATTTAGATATTTATCTTCACATACATTCCACTGGAGAAGCTCTTAGGCCACAAAATAAATTTTGCGTCACCAAGAAAGTTTTAGTCCTCAGACCTGATTTTAAGTAATAAGATAAATTTTTGGGTTACAAGACAAATCTACGTAAGACAGAAAACTTTGGTGTCCATTCTGCTTTTGGGATATTGGGTCCAAATGACGAGGCAATGAGTACAACATATCTCTTTTCGATATAAACCTTATGCTGCACACACCTTGTATAACGTTTTAGAAACAATAATGTCCATAAGATTATATCAACAACGATATCTTGGGTAATAGTCAAAGTTCGAAACGAACTAACTATAGGAACGTTACCAAGTTGATAAACGTACAAGTATGATTATTTAGTTATAATAATGATAATGATAATATTATCATGTGGAAAGTCAAGCAATCACACAACACAACAAGATTTTGTTAACAAGGAAAACTGTTTGGCAGAAAATCCCACGGACTAGTCTAGTTTTGAGTACTCTCAGAATTAAGCCGCTATACAAATAAACTACCGCAGTTTCTTATAGTTGAGACCAAATAAACACTCTTTCTCTATTCAGTTCCTTCAGTATCCCTGCACCTTTAATTAATCTGGCATGTGCACGTGAATCCCAAGACATAGTCAACTATATTGAGTTGCTTCATCGTTGTGAAGACTTACGCTCTCAGCTCCTTTAGATCATAACCCCAAACAGCAAAGGATGAAATCTGTTCTAGCAACTGATGAGTGCCAAATAGTGCATATTTATACACCTTTTTATTGGCATTTTACTCATCTTTTGTGCTCAAGAATCAGATATTAACCCAGTCTAAATGTTTTCTTTGTTTTCAAGAATAAATATTTGTATTAATTAATTTTGTATTTTTAGGTACTAAATAAAGTCCGGAGAATCGAGGAGCCAAAGGGCGAAGAATTGGAGTCGATCATCTATGGAGCAGATAGCCAAAGCCCACGCGAATCAGATTGCAACCCAACAAAGAAGACATGGGCTAGAGCCACCCACGGCCCGGATCCGAGCCCGTCCACTCAGCCGTCGAGATTTCGATCTTCTACATCCTACGGTCGCTGCTCCCACTAGCATCGATGTTCGATACTCCGCTCAACACCGAGATCATACCAAAACCGCTTACCATCCTCGGCCGTTCGGATCTCCATCGCCTCCATCCTACGCTGCTAGGCCCTTCTCATCAAACCCCATTGTGCTGCCGCTCAACGGCGTGACCCTACCCTATACCCCACTCGAAAGAGACCATTTCCCCTTCCATCTTTCTCTTTCTTCTCTTCTCTCCTGCCTCCATCAGAAAGCAGAGCTCGCTGCTCCGCCACCTCCTTCTTCACCCATACCACCAACAGATAACACCACCTCAACTCCGACATCAAACAACAACTCCATAGCCACCTACTCCATCTCTCTCTCTCGAGTCATCTATTTCATAGCTTCTCCACCCTAGAGGCTAGGTTAAAGATGACTAGAGTTAGGGTTGTTCACCTAATCAAAGCAAGAGGGAGTTCTGAGAGCAACTAGACGAGGAAGGAAAGGCGATTCAGAGTATGGGTTGAGTTATTTTTCAATTAATTTCACTTTTAAAGAAATTAGAGTTTGGTTGAATTGCATGTATAAATAAGGATGAACTGAGTTCATAGAAGACATGCCCGGGCTAGCGGCGTCAATTTAGTTGTATTTGTAGTTTGTTTTGTTCTTGTTATGTTCTAATTACATTTACAGGGTGTTTTGATGAAACCCCCGAATTTCATGACAAGCATGTTTAGTTTAGGTTTGATTCTTATTGTTACATAAATGTTGGGATTAGTAATTGATTAATGAAACTTATGATTCTGTGATGAGCCTGTGCTTGTAAGAAAGACAAAATAATACTAGGGGGAGTTAGTGGATTTAGTTAAGTGAAAATATAGTTTTGAGCTTTCATGGAAAGCTCAAGAATTTGGCTTAAGTTAGGCCGCTTGCACATGAGGTCGGAGTGGTGGAATCAACCACCCCGTGCTTCGGTTGCTTTTATTACCTTAGTTTAGTTCACTGTCACAACTCACACAATCTCAGTCGCTTCGACAACCTCCATATTTGTGTTACACACTTGCTAGGAAATCAGTTAAGCATAGCCCTTGATCAATCAAGCACCACAAGTCCTTGTGGGATCGACCCGTACTTGCCGCGTCTCCGATAGACGTCGTGCACTTGCGGTATAACATGTAGGCTTAAATTTATACACCTTTAGGGGCCTACCAAGTTTTTGGCGCCGCTGCCGGGGACTTGGCGCGTGCCCTGTGTTCTTGGCTCGCTTCACTGTTCTTCACTTTTCCTTGTATATACTCACCTTACCTTTTGTTAATTTTTAACCCTGTGTTAGCATAATATAGTTTTTCTCTCTTGTTTACATCTTCAACATTTGTACATCTTTTGGCATTAGTTCTCTGTTCTTGTTAATTTTAGCCTTGCATTGTAGTGTAAATTAGTCTCATTGTTCTTTGTTTTACTCATTGTTCATTTCCCCCATCACATTGCATTTTGCTCATTGTTCATTGCACTTTGTTCATTCTCAGAAAGCTTAGTGTGTCATCTCCGTAGCTTAGGGTGTCACATTGCTCTTATTGGTTCATTGCTCTTTGTTCAGTGCATTTTGTTCATGGCACCTTAGGCGATAACTTTGTGACTTGTGTACCTGCATGTTAACCTTCACTGCCCCGAGGAACCATCGGCCACGAGCTTGTGAGCCACCTACCACCTTGCTAGCCCCTGAAGGCGTGCAAGTTGTGAGTTTGGGTTAGTTGCGACAAATCCATTGGCCCGAGCTGTCACCACTCTCATTCTCTCGTGCTTTAACTTGCATATCCCGAGAACTAAAACCTTCTCTTGAGATAGCAGTACCACCTTATCTAACGTGGAGCAGGCAACCAACCTAGAGAAACCAAGGAAAAGCCCAGGATTTGAGCCTGCATCATTGTTAAGCTGAGTCGACCCAGGGAAAGGCTCGGAGCAGAGCAATACAGCCATTTTGGCTGTGCCGGTTGGTTGTTCGCAAATCTTGTTACAATCTATACTTGCATGAATGATCCGTGCAAGCATTTCTTCATTATTTGAGTTTCATTTTGGTACTGTTATTTGTGCATTCTTGCGAGACTATTCGAGATTTGGAATTCTTGTATAACTGGCTGTGACACAGTGCGCCAACTTGTTAACCCCGATTGCATGATTGTTAGTTGGCCAACTTGTGTTGGATGCCAAGATTGGTTCATCCGATAGGCTAGATATTCTCGCAACATCTAGGGTTTGCGTTGCTCTGTGAAACCCCTTGCTAGCCCCCGAGCATGACTGAGCACCTTGGTTTGTGAGCCATTACTTTCCATGAATGTATACCTAACTCATGTATAGCCAACCTATATGAATCTTTGAGTTTTGTTAACATAATTTGTGGAGGCAAGCTGTTGCATTTGCGAGCATCTATGCATGAGTGAAAGTTAGGCCGAGCTTAACCACATACCCTCGAAAATTTTGAGCATTGGGCCAGCAACAACCCACTTTGACCCTCTGTGTGTTTTCAACGGAGCTATCGTTGTTCACTATTGCATCTGATGACCCGGTGAACGATTCAAGTGACTAACTCCGGCCCACGAGAGTTTGTGAGTTGAGGTGTGGCCGAATCGTGAAGTTGTGCTCTAACCCCCACCCACGGCCGGCTGTTGGTGAGTTGTAACTTAAGCGACCAAGTTGGCCGCGGACCTCCCCGGAGCCACCAAGTCATTGCCATGTACCTCGGTGCTTTCTGTCTTTGATCCGTATAGCATTGTGAATCTGTGTAACTTGTTGAGCCGGCTGAGCATAGTCTTTTGCATTGATGTATGAATCGTGGTGCATAAACAGCCCCTGTAGCTGCATCATTTTTGTGAGCTAGTGTTAACTCGTGTGATTTCAGTAGACTAGCTTTGTGTACTTGTGCACCTGCCAAAGCATAGGCTAAGGCGAGTTGCAAAGACTCGATTATCTTGTGCCGTAGAACCTTGACCTGCCTAACCGGTGCACAAACTTCACGGACTTAAAATGTTTACACAACCCTCGGGTTGCAAAGTTAAAACCCACTTCTGTGGGCTCAATCGACCATCGGGCTTGCATCTGCATAACCGAGCCCACCATCAATCTGGGCTGACTGACCACACCAAATTGAGCCCACACAACCTAGGCTTTGCACACAATTCTTGGGCTTCCCTACAAAACCAAAAACAAACCAAAACCCAACAAACCAAATGAAACCCAATAAACCAAACCAATCCCACCAAAACCAAACTTAGTCCACTTCAACTGGGCTTTGAGTTCAATTTGAGTTGATAAATCATGTCGGGATTTTGGTCCCGCATCCGGGATGGAACAAATAAATCCCTTAGAGAGCTTGCTTACGGGCATCTTTCACAGGATGAACACCCCACATACCATAGTGACTTTAGGGAATTTTATGGGCCTTCTCAGGGCCCTGATCTCACATACCCTAATCATTATGATCACATACATCATCCACCACAGGGTTGAAAATGAACAATTTTCTCATACCCAATCATCACTTTTAGATCAATTAGAAGTTCGACTATCTGCTTTAGTCGTACAATCTGCCTTAGAAAGGCAATCTGTCGAATCTAATTCCTCTAGGCAATATATTTATGCTTGCACCTTATGTGGTGGCTTAGACCACCCTCGCCGAGAATCATGTTATATTTTGCATGCTTATAGACAAATAGAGAAAACCATCCAATGTACGAAGTGTCTAGAAGTGACTATGCTGACAACTATTGGGACCATAATCAACTGCACACATGCATCATTCACCACAGTGGGAGATGAACAATTTTATACTCCCCAACTCCTAGTTTGCAATCAACAATGGAAACGCTCATGGAGCAAAATGCTAGGCTTGAAATGAATGCAATGCATGACCATCCACATAGCAACATGTCTGAGCATCCCTTCTCTAGTGAACCTTTTGCACAACCATACACTGAATATGAACCTAATCTAGAGGTAAATGAGTACACTAGAAATGCTACAATTGTGAATGGAGAGATGAATTTTTGCTATGATGATGATGATGATGAATATGTTACGTTAGAAGAACTTGTTCATCTTTGAAAATATATCAAATCTTTGGGTTCAAAGACATTAAGTTTCTCTTCTGTGAACCCTATGAATGATGTTTTTTCTAATATTCAAACATGTGATGTTGATGTGGAACCTGTGGAATTGTCCTGTGAATGTGAGCATGCTTTACCACCTGTTTGTAACCTAGGAATAGGTTTGAATTGTCTGTTAACACAGATAATTCAATGCATGTGCCTAATTCCATGCCTAGGTTACCGCATGATATCTCTCCAGTTATGCTGTGCATGAGAATGATGAAAATTATGACTGGAGATTGATGAATTGTTCTATGCAAGTGAACATGATTTACCTTCTTCCGACTTTAGGAAAGTGTGTGATGGTGCAAATGATTTTATACATGAAAATAACTTGGATGTACCTAACCTCTCTTGAGTCACAAATTGAAACTCCTTCACCCAACCTAGGTGTAGTTTGTCAAAAATTGCAAAACCAACTTTTCTAAAATTGCCTAACTTAGGCCTAGAACTTTGTGCTTCCCAAGTCCTCTTGGACTATTTTGCATCAAAGTATAACACTGTTAAGGAGCCACATTGGAATATGTATGTCCACTGTAATTAGCAAAACTCATTTTGAGTTAGACCTTTTGCATGATGTACCTTTAAAATTGCAAGATTTTGTTCTCCACAACACACCCGTTCACAAATTTAGGTTTGGGAAACTCCTTCACATCTGCAGTCTTACTTGCACTCTCTTGTTATATCTGTGTAAGGCTGTTGATGTTTGTATATATTTTCTATTGGGTTGATCCTCAACTCTTTAGATTGTTAGTTTATGGTGAATTTTTGTATATAATCCAGTAGGACTTGTTAAATTTTCTTTCTTGATTCGGTTGAGTCTTCTTGCACATATATTATGCTAATCCGATATGATCTCCGTTGAGAATATTGGATTCTAGCCTTGACGAATGAACGCTCAACCTTGCTCTTGGCATCCTAATCTCTTCCCTTTTCTCTTATCAACATAGTTCTCATGGTATGTGACTGTTTAATTTTTCTATATGTAGACACATTGAGGACAATGTTTGATTTAGGTTTGGGGGTGCTTTTGCATTTAGAGTTTTTAGTCTTTTATTTTACCTTTTATTTTACCTTTTATTTTCAAAAAAAAAAAAAAAAAAAAAAAAAAAACTCTTTTTGTAAAACCTCCAACTTTAGAGATTTTAGAGTCACTAGCATGCTTTTAGCTATGTTTACATAGAGATTCTGACCGAAATAACGAGAACTTGGAAGTCTTAGGAGAACACAATCGGGTTTCTTAGTTGATTAGAGCGTTAAAGTTGGATTTAACCATACTGGAGGGCGAATTAGGTGCTGTTTAGATATTCGGTAGTAGAATTGTGATCACCCATAGTGGAGACTACCCATTTTACATCAAGCGAGTACCGACCTTCACTCTTTGTGACTTTCTAGAAAAGCTTTTAGAGTGTGTGTCACCGTACGTCAATTCCTGGGTAGGAATGGTGAGCTACCCAACTTCGCACCACTTTCAGCACTACTTTTGATCTCTTGAGTGCTAATTCCGTCAATCATGAGGGTGACGTCTAAAGATGAAAACTCCTTCTAAATATCGATTTGCAGTTAGCATCTCTCTCTCTCTCAATCAACAAGACCCATAGAAACACATCATCGTCAGCAAGCGGAGCATTAGCAGAATATTTGAAGAAAAGTTGAGATAGTCCAAGGTTACATATTTCAAACGAAAAGAAAATAGGATGAGAATTAATAAAATTTATAAAATCAAGACAATACAAGTTGTGGAAAAATTGAGTGATAAAGTCCTTTGTCCATGGAGTTAGTTGTTTCATTATTTGTATTTTTATTTTCACTTATTGTAATCTCAAAAAAAAAAAAAAAAAAAAAAAAAAAAAAAATTAATTAAAAAAAAAAAATATTGTAGTTTATTTTTGCTACCACCATGGTAAAGAAGAATTTAAAAAGAAAAAAATCCAAACAACAAGGAATTTGAGTAGAAAAGTTAAAATTTGTCAAGTTTTGTGAAGTTTAGAAGTTCGTCATCAACATTTGAAGACCGAAGACCGAAGATTGAAGACGTTTCTATGGTTCTTATGAGAGAGTGATATTAATTGCCGATCGGGTGAGAAGTGAGTGAGTACTCCCACCCCTTACTAATGGTTGATTTTCCTTTCTTAGAGATCATTAGAAAAAGATTCTTTTTGTCCACACTTTTGTGGAGTCTCCAGTTTTTATTTCGGAAGGTTATCCTTCTTACCTACAACGTGTGCGGGATTTCTCTCTTTATTCCTCGCTTTTGCACATGAGAGACTAAAAGCGATCTTTTTGAGTGCAATTATCATAAAACCTTAATGGTGAGGCGAAGTTGAGACTTATGATCACAATCGAATCCGAATTCTTTCATATGGTATGGTTACTTCTCGCTCAAAGACTTAAGGATGAGAAGGCGTTCTTTGATAGTTCTAACTTCATTACTAGCATGCGTAAACTCTATGTCCTCATAGCTTCTTGGAGGCTTGAGACTCTTTTACACTCTGAAGTTGGAGAAGGTTTTGTGGGTACACCTCTCAAACCCTCACGAGACTACAACTCGTCCACTAGGGACACCTAGGGGTTTAAAGGCTTAGTGCATACGCTAAATGCATTCGAGAGACTGCGACAGGGTATAGTTAGGATTTCTTAATTTGTTTTCACTTGAGGACAAGTAAAATTCAGGTTTGGGGGTATTTGATGAGTGCCAAATAGTGCATATTTATACACATTTTTATTGGCATTTTACTCATCTTTTGTGCTCAAGAATCAGATATTATCCCAGATTCTGTGTTTTCTTTGTTTTCAAGAATAAATATTTGTATTAATTAATTTTGTATTTTTAGGTACTAAATAAAGTCCGGAGAATCTGAGGAGCCAAAAGGGCGAAGAATTGGAGTCGATCATCTATGGAGCAGATAGCCAAAGCCCACGCGCGAATCAGTTGCAACCCAACAAAGAAGACATGGGCTAGAGCCACCCGCGACCCGGATCCGAGCCCGTCCACTCCAAGCCGTCGAGATTTCGATCTTCTACATCCTACGGTCGCTGCTCCCACTAGCATCGATGTTCGATACTCCGCTCAACACCAGATCATACCAAAACCGCTTACCATCCTCGGCCGTTCAGATCTCCATCACTCCATCCTACGCTCGCTGGCCCTTCTCATCAAACCCCATCTGTGCCCGCTCAACAGCGAAATGACCCTACCCTATACCCCCACTCGAGCAGACCATTCCCCTTCCATCTTTCTCTTTCTTCTCTTCTCTCCCGTCTCCATCAGAGCAGAGCTCTGCTCCGCCACCTCCTTCTTCACCCATACCACCAACAGAGATAACACCACCTCAACTCCCTGACATCAAACAACAACTCCATAGCCACCTACTCCATCTCTCTCTCTCGAGTCATCTATTTCATAGCTTCTCCACCCTAGAGGCTAGGTTAAAGATGACTAGAGTTAGGGTTGTTCACCTAATCAAAGCAAGAGGAGTTCTGAGAGCAACTAGACAGAAGGGAAAGGCGATTCAGAGTATGGGTTGAGTTATTTTTCAATTAATTTCACTTTTTAAAGAAATTAGGGTTTGGTTGAATTGCATGTATAAATAAGGATGAACTGAGTTCATAGAAGACATGCCTGGGCTAGCCAGAGCGTCAATTTAGTTGTATTTGTAGTTTGTTTGTTCTTGTTATGTTCTAATTACATTTACAGGGGTGTTTTGATGAAACCCCTGAATTTCATGACAATCATGTTTAGTTTAGGTTTGATTCTTATTGTTCTATAAATGTTGGGATTAGTAATTGATTAATGAAACTTATGACTGTGATGAGTCATGATCTGTAAGAAGACAGCTCATACTAGGGGGAGTTAGTGGATTTAGTTAAGTGAAAATATAGTTTTGAGCTTTCATGGAAAGCTCAAGAATTTGGCTTAAGTTAGACTTGCTTGCATGAGGTCGGTGGTGGAATCAACCACCCCGTGCTTTTTACGCAGTTTGCTTTTATTACCTTAGTTTAGTTCACTGTCACAACTCACACAATCTCAGTCGCTTGACAACCTCCATATTTGTGTTACACACTTGCTAGAAATCAGTTAAGCATAGCCCTTGATCAATCAAGCACCACCAGTCCTTGTGGGATCGACCCGTACTTGCCGCGTCTCCGATAGACGCCGTGCACTTGCGGTATAACATGTAGGCTTAAATTTATACACCTTTCGAGGCCTACCAGCAACCAACTTATTTATCGATCTCCCAAATCAATCTTTAGATCAGTGATAAAAAGAGTAAAGGATATTTCATTTGTATTAATGAACTCCTTGGTCAATGATCAAACCGAGACAACAATTATCGAACTAATCAATCTTAGTGAACGAGATCTATCCGAGCAAGTTAATACAACAGTTTGTTTGATCTTTCTACGAGACTTAGGTTTATCAAGATAAACAACTCGTGGATCCCAGAAAATCAAGCATGCAAGAAGAAACACAAATATCGAAACCAAAAATAAAAATCTCCAAGTCTTCAATCTTCAAAGTAACCACTGAGAAAAACTTGGCTCCACTATTAATCAACATGCACAGAACGAAGTCTGTTAACCTTTGATTGATCAAACCATCAGGGTTAGCCCAGTTGTCCAGGAGACCGAATCTCAAGTAGGAGATCAGCGGATCGAGTCTCCGCTCACGAGTTTGAATATCTCATGAAATACTCCTCTTATGTGTATCTAGTTAAGTTCTTAATGCATCTTCTTTCCTATTAAAAAAAAACCTTTGATTGATCAAAGGTTCTTTTAAAAGATATGGAATCACTTATAATTGTTTAATCAACCCTCAAAGAAACTTGAATAGCCTTATATATCAAAAGAGAAAGACCATAGAATAAACAAGTTTGATCTATCGAAGATAATTGTACTGTTAGTCCTTAATTAAGTAAATAATATATCAATGAAAACTAAAATAACAGTACGACTTAGTTTCCCACCAACGGTTCTACTAAAGGCTTCTTGATACCAAAGAAGACTTTAAACGAAGGAAACATAAAATGTTTCACCAAATAAGATTACTTATATCTCGTAATACTTGGTAGTGATAGTCCTACAACATGGTATTTAATACTTTGATTGTTCTTTGCTAAGTATTTAAACAAGAAGCTTTAAGACGTTCCTGATTTTATTTTATTTTTGGATTGTTGAATATGGAATTTATGCTTGAAACTACAAGCTTATTAATGTGTCAAATTTTTGGTTCACTAGAAGCAGTATGAAGGCATTTAAATCTGTTTCCGCTCTATCTCTTTGTATATACACGTATTTTTTGTCGCCATCATACTTTAGATATATGTGTTGATATTCGTTAAGTTTTTTTTTTCATTTTGGTTTTAGCCTGATATTATTCGCTCATATCAGAACTAGGTGCAGTTTATTCCCAAATGCGTAAGATTTTAAAGGCATGCAATTAACTTCATTACTTTCTTATAAAACTTACCGTGTCTATTCATAAAAAGAACACCGCGTACTGAATACTTTAATATTTGTTTATATGCAGGCTTCTATTTTTCAATTACGATGTTGTCACATTGATACCCTCACCCTCCACATCTTATACCTTCATCCACCTCGGTGATCCAAGCTGAAGCAACTACCCGCATATCTATTATTGAATGATGTTTGCATCTTAATTTGACTGAGTTATTTTTTAAGTCAAATAACCATATTCTTGTCAATGATTTGAATGGGTATCATGGTTTTTAAAAGCGTACGCTTCGCTTCAAATTTCAGCATTTCGCTCCGAAGCGGTCATGTGAAGCGCATCTTTCATGAAGCGTACGCTTCACGCTTCGGAGCGTACGCTTCGCTTCAAATTTCAGCATTACGCTTCGAAGCGGTCATATGAAGTGCGCTTTTTAACTTAGTCAATTCCTTTCCCGCCTGATTTTTAAAGATTTTAAAAGAAAAATATGAATGTTTTAACGGGGAATCAAACACCCCACCTCCCACTCACCTGGAAAAGGTTGAACTGGTGTGCACACGCTTTGTTTTTGATAATAATTAGACTTATACAAAATTCATATAGATATAATCTTCATAAAACATTTATAATTACTAGTTAAGACTAATTTATTTATAAGAAAACATCCGCTTCAAACATCAACCATGAAGCGACGCTTCACGCTTCAACATACGCATCGCTTCCTAAAAATGAAAAACGCTTCACGCTTTCAATACCTTGAATGGTATATTAGGTGGTATTTGTTGGCCGTGTAGTAATCTAGTTTAGGATTGTATTTTGTGGTTAACTAAGTTTTATAAATCTGATTGTAAATTAATTTTGGACGTGTCGGGTTCTTACTTCCATTTCTAGGAAACTTTATTTTGGTTGTAACAACTAGTTTCTTTCAATGAATGGAATTAAAAAATAAATAAATGTATAATATGAACTGTCAGATACTTGGAGTTAGAATTGACAGAATTATCGCTTATGGAAAATTGATAGTTCAACACTGAACCGAGTTGGTACAATTCTGAGCCGAACCTATTTAGATATGTGGCTTGATTTCGTTTTCATAAACCATGCAAACGAGTCTCATAATTTCGGTTTTGATTTGAAAAAAAGCCCAACCATACCGTATCGTGTACAACCCCAGCCATGTTATAGCTTGCACAAAATTAAGCACACCTAGTAACAAAATTACCAAGTTTATAGCCATATGTATTCATATTCCAAAACTTTTTGGAGCAGATATGCTATTACTTTTTTTTCATCCTTTTCTTCTAAAAAAAAATAAAAACGCAAACCCTAATATTTTGAGCGCCACTTTGCTCAGATCTACACCAAAAGTCCTTTTCACATGTTATCATCCATTCATATTCTTCGTTTCTTGTTATAGTTTGTCTTGGGAATTTTTCCGATCTGTGTATTTGTTCTTTCGTGATTTGATCGTGGCGGCTCTTTAGCTGTTTTGTACAGATTTGATTCTTCGTTTTAGAGGATGGATCAAGCCAAATATTTATTTCTAGTAGTGAGTTCCAACCAAGTTGTAGCAACGACATTAGCTCCGACAACTCCGAGTTTATCGGTATATTCTATCTGCTCTCAGTTATATGTCAGTCTTAGCTGTACTTGTTCTAGGCCTAAAGTTGTATTTTGTGTTCCATGTAACTCCTATTTGTTTCTGTTTTAGTGTTAGTTTCGTTAATTTTAGGTTTTATATATAGTTTTAGTTTCAGATTTATTTGTTTTAGGCCTAGTCATACAAAGACAACAACAACTCGTTCAAGCTCATCATCAAGTTCATATATTACTACAACTGGTACCACATCTACAAAGCTTAGTCAGCCCACCCATTCGTTCTGTTACAGAACCGATTCAGATTACTGCTGCTACTTGAGACACTTTGGTTACTTCTTGGCTACTTTTAGTAATACTAATCGGGTCACTGCTACTTTGATTGCATTAGGCAAACTAAACTAAAAAACTCTAGTCCATGTTTTACATACTCCGATGAACATTGGGTTGGGTTTGATCCGGACGTTGCCTTGTACTTTGACACATAGTGGTTTTCTTTTGAAAATCAGCTTGACCCTCTGCGAAAGAAAAAAAAAAGTCATCTGAATCCATTTTTAGATCCAAAGAGACAAAATAGGTAAGAATCGATGGAAATACTACAACTTATATGACTTCATTATCTTGATTTTTTTCTTTTAAGGTTTCCGATTTTCTAAATCGGGTTCCTCGGTATATGTTACGAAGTTGGCCTCTATTCCAAGAAAAAAAAAATCTAGATTAGCTAGTAGGTGCCACGTAAATATATATTAGCGTCTAAGATTAGCATAACACATTTCATTTTAGTTTTGATTATTATAGTAGTATTATTACCCACTTAAATGGAACCCGTGCTACGCACCGGGAACAATGGCTCTTGGCCCCCATTTGGTGAGGCGGGGCTTCGCCCCGCACCCGTCCCAGAAGGGGTCCAAAAAAATCGATTATCATTTGGTGGATAAAAGTTAGAACCAAATCCACCAACTATATATTGTTTAAACTATTGGAGATTACAGAATCCTCTTCAAAAAAAATATTTTTGAAAACTTATACAAACATTTTAAATTAGTAGTTTCTTGACATTGCCAACATCAATATTATTGGTAGTAAAATGAAAAATCATTCTCACTATATAATTGTATAAAAAAAACATTATATTGATATAAAATATACTGCTCATTGCCAAGCATATGAAGTGCTTATCGTCGAAGAAGATGTAGTTAAAGAAATACATTGATATACTCTTCTGCAGATAATCATCTATTTGTGTTCAGAATCAAGCAGTCAACTCAACGGCTCTTCCAGGTTCCAACTTATTGTAGTTAGGCGAATACCCTTACTCACTACATAGGTACGATATCTGATATTAAAGAAACTGATTTTTTTTTTTTACAATATACTGATACAAAATAGATTATTAACTTTGAATATTGTAAAAAATATGAAGTGCTTCCCGTCAAAGATGGTGTAATCAAACATATTCATGTATTGTTTAAAATGTTGGAGATTAAAGAAATCTCATTACGTAAAAAATACTTTTGAAAAACTATACGAACCTTTGAAATCACTAAGTAGTGGCAACATCAAGATTTATTAGTAGTTAAATGAAAACATTGATATCTGATATTAGATACACTGGAAAATAATAGGATATTAGTATAAAATAGATTGCCAACTCTAAATAGTGCAAAGCATATGGAGTACTTCTCGACAAAGAATATGTAATCGAAGAAATGCACAAATATATTTTCCCTTCAGAAATCATATATTGACATTTATACTCAAGCGGCCAACTCAATTGCTCTTCTATGATCCAACTTCTTGTAGTTAAATGAAAAATGACACTCACTATATAGGTATCGATTTATGGTATTAAAGACACTAACAACAAAAAACAATATTAATATCAAATAGATTGTCAACTTTGAATAATGAAAAAACATATGAAGTGCTTCCCGTCAAAGAAGATGTAATCAAGGAAATGCACTGATATATCTTTCTTTAGAAATCACATGCTTTCTTTAACAATCAAGCGTCCAACTCAACTACTTTTCCATCCTCTAACTTCTTTTATTTAAATGAAAAATCACACTCTCTATATAGTCATATCGATATCTGACATTAGAGACACTTTACAAATACAATATCTCGTTGTAAGAATGCGAAATAAATTCTTAGCCTTCCAATTAAGATTTTGGCTATCCAGCGGCCACTCATAACAAACAATGGGATTCATTTTTTCAATAGGTAATAACCATACACCCAATCTGCACCTCATGTCTCCTTACAAACCATATACCACCAAGTTCCAATGGGTAAAAAAAAAAAGTTCCACTGGGCGTGATGGGGAGTATCCCCCATTTATTTATGTTGGACTTCACCTCCTCTCGGCCTAACGGGGGTTTCATTTAGTAGTTGGTATTTTTAAATTAACAATGGGAACCAAATTCACCAATTTTAACTATTAAGTGTTGGAGATCAAAAAAATCGTCCAAATCAAAATAAATTTAAAAAATAAAAATTTCCTTTTAATTAAAATTGTCTGATATATTCGAATAAGATAAAACATAAACTCGACATGATAATATCATCGGGCTCTGCTATAAATATTTTTTTAATAATCACATCCAAGTTTTGAACTTCATCCTCCACTTCGTTATCATTTTCATTTAACTCAAGTAATAGAGGTATGTTGTCATCGCCGTCAATTTGTTTACCAAGTCTCTCTTAGACAATATCTGGAGGTGTTCTTTGCCTGAAGTAGACATTGTTTCTACAATTTGGTCCCGATAGATATTATTGTTAGATTTCCAAAAAACGTTGAAAGATTATGTTTACTATAGGGGGAGTTGGGCATATATCTTCTTAATATATGTTGATACTTAAACTTAATTTCGGTTTCAGTTTATGGATAGTCATGAATGATAGAATGATCCCGTGCACTATAGGTTAAATGATTTTGAGTGAAGATGTCCATTACAAATATGTATAAGCTTTGTAATGTGAAGTTAAACATCATGTAAAGCATTCCAATAGAGAAAAATATAATATTAATAAACTTGTGAAAAAATCATCTCCTTTGTTCTGTATAAGAATGACACGCTTCTAAATTGATTCTTTTCATCTTAAGGTTGCAGCTGTTTTACCTATAAGTGCACCTTAGTTATACTAATAGGAATGATCTAATTGAATTAGCAAACCTAAGAGAATGTATAATGTGAATGCAGTTTGGACAAATCATTGATTGAAATTCCAACTTATATAGTTATGATATGAGCTGTCACTTCAACCGTAAACCGTCCAACAATGTAAATGAGCATATACTTCACAAAAACCTGTTTGAAAGCATATTATAAGTGAATAAAAAAACACATCCATCACTCGCTATTAGTTATTTATTTCCTGCAAGGAATCATCCAGCTGACCATAGAAATCCATCAAACTTTAAAAGGAATAAAGACCTATAAAGGTTCCCATTCATGGAGTCTCAAACAAAGAAAAGCTTCCACTAATTTCACTATTTTGGCCCAACTTGTATAAGTATACACCAATTCAAATTTGGAGTTTTAACGATTCCCAGTTGAGTTTAAAGATCACTTATGTATTCTTTGAAACTAAGAATTTTCTATCTTATGGTACATAAATAAAAAAAACTTTATTTTGATTATCTAAGAGCTAAGTCTGTTATTAATACTCCTATTAAATCGTTATCGTAAAAGGTTACTGATATTGCAATATTGTTTGATCTTTATCAATTATGATTAAAGCACACGCGAAAGTCAACATAATTTAATAGGGTAAAAACTAATAATAGAAAATAAAGAAAGTGATCCTACTTATAATATAAATGTCAAGTTCATGCAAGTAATTAAAGCATGTGCCACGACACGGTCAGACCTCGAAGAATGAAGCACCCCTTTATCTACAACATTACAAAGTGAAATGAGATCCACAAAAAGAAAGGATAAAATTGAAAAAAAAATGCAATGCTAACGTTTTCTAAATAAAGTTACACTATTAATTTTTATTGAAATATGTTACATGCCTTCCAAATTCCATTAATACCTACTTCTATTGACGTAATCCTCCTCCTTTATTGTGCTCATGTACTGATCTATGAATGAAAAAGTATATGTTTTTGAGAATCTACTTTCACTTTTCGCATAATTCACACATATATTTACCTATTTAAAATTTAAAATAGTTGATAATTATAAAAATTATATGGCGTCACATTATGCAGACAACGAAAAGCATACGGTGTGCCTTATCCATAAAGAAAACAACACACCTAGCCAATCTCTGTCGGTTACGAATTTAGACATCCTCCCCTACAAAATCAAAATTAGTAAAATGGATATAAGACGAAAATCATAACCTTGTGAAAATAAACAAAAAAGAAATGAACAAACACCAATTCCCAAAAACAATTGGTCCAAAAATTATGATAAGGAACCAAATCCTTATTTATGTCTTGTTTGAATTGAGAAACTATTACTGACAAAACGGGGAAAACAAAGTAGAAAAGGAGTGAATAAGTAAAAAATAAGAACATCCTGGAGAAACTAAAAGAACATCAAAAATCCAGATAAAACATAGAAAAGAAGTTTAACAAATTGATAAAGAAGAGAAAATAAGACATGATGGAATGATTTTACCAGGTAAACTTTTCCGCCTAAAACGACGTCAGGATCTCCAACCACATCCGTAATGTGAAAATAAAAACCATAAACATTAGTGGTACAAATCACCAAAAAAACTTAAAAGAAGGGAAGACCAATTTTGCCTACATATAAACATTATATATTTTTAAATTTTGTACTTGCTTGTTATAAAGATAAAATTATTTAGTGCTACTTATACTTTTACACACTTGACTAATGCAATTGTTGTAATTACTTTTTATAAGTCAATTCATTACTTTTGTTATAAATTGTTCCCGAAGGAAACAACAACCTAGGAATGCAAATAAATTGGTCTTCATATATTTAAATTGATAAAGAAAAAATTTTGCCTGAGAAAATAACAACCTAAGAAGACCAATTTTGCCTACATATAAACATCATATATTTAAATTTTGTACTTGCTTGTTTTAAAGAAAAAATTGATAAGAGAAAGAAAATAACAACAACCTAGGAATGCAAATAAATTGTGACACTTGAATAAGCGTACATACCATCGGAATCAACTACCATTGCTCCCCCTTTGTTGTGATTTTCTTCAAAAGTCATAGTCGATATCTTCTGTGCGTTACTTCTTTTTTCACAGAAACCGAAAGCACGTGGTTTACTTCTTTGTAGGAATGAAGATTGATTTGCATCCTTTATATAAATGATGGAAACTTGGTTCCAAAGAAAATCTTAAAAATTGTTATGGAATTTATTACAGTTATATGGCGTGCTATAAAGAAAATAGGGATGAAAAATGATTTGCATCCTTTATTAACCATTGGCTTTGTTTTTATTAGTAAATTATCGGTATTAATGGAACTTGTTAGACTGTGTTGAGGTAAATAACTAGATTTTCTTTATATATTAATGAAAATTGTTAACATAAATATAAATATAAATTTAAATATTATGGAGGGCTGGTATTTCAGCAAAGAAAGAGGCGCCAGTCAACTTTCTGACTGATCCTCTTGAAGGGAGGTCAACACTCAGGCCAATGAGATGTTCTTATTTTTGGGTGGGCCAACGGAAAACATGCGTGTGTTGATCTTACTGGGGTTTCTCCATTAGTAGGCATTGGACAAAGCTCTTTCACGGTTGGACAGGCAGCTTTGAAAGCTGCTTCAGGTAAGATAGTGAAGCATGAAAAGGCGTGCATTGATATTGGACATGCTTTTTCCCTTTGCCTTTGACACTTTTGGATATTTAGCGCCGGGAGCTATTGGACTTCTAGCAAGAGTTCAAAGAGTCATGCACAGTAATTTCATGACTCCTGATTCGAGAGAGTTTGTGTTTAAGAGGATAGGGTTTGCTATTCAAAAAGGGCTTGCGGCGTAGCTTGTTGCTCGCTTGCCTGCTATGTAATAATTAATTAATGAGTTAATAAATACTCAATTATTGTACCCAAAAAAAAATTAATATAGTAATTTTTATATATTGTTAGTTTTTCCTTTTTTAGATATTTATCATCAATACTAAAAATTAATATAGTTATTTATATATTTTTTTTCCTTTTAAAAGATTCAAAAAATATAAATCTTTTATTATTCCGTAAATATGTTGATTTTTTTATAATTAATTATTTTTCTAAATTGTAGATATTTTATAATAATTACACGATTTTTTTTTTATTTTAGTCATAATTGTATGTAATTAATATAGTATTTTTTTCTATTTTATGGATCTTTTACGATAATTACATGAAATTATAAAAGGTTATTTAATGTACATGAAATTATAAAAAATTATTTTAATCCATAAATTTTTTTTTTTTAATCATAAATGTCCAAAATTATAATGTAGTATTTTCTTAATTGCTTGGATCTTTTACAATAACTAAATGAAGTTATAAAAGATTATTTTATTCCATAAATATGTTTAATTGATTTTTTTTTAATCATAAATGTCCAGAATTAATATAGTAGTTTTTTTATTTTTTGGATTTTCAAAATAAATACACTAATTAATATAGCAATTTTTCTAAACAATGAAGGTCGTCAAATCGCGTGTGTCCCACCAATCCACCCAATTTACACCACACATTGCGGATCAACGAACCATATATAACTAAATTTCATCCGATTTAATACGAATGGTTTCTCAATTAGCCAATGAGAGCGAGGTTACGCTCACTCACCAATAGGAGGGAGGTAAAGCGATGCGATTATTTTTATTTTTTTATTCCTGGTGAGGGATAGTATTGAGTTTTTAGGTTGTTGATGTATTGTCCGACTAAATATAAAGTCTAAATAAACGTACTATTTACCAAAAACCATTAAAATAGCTCGGTCTCTCTCATCTCCTCGCTCAATCTCTCGTCTGGCTTCTGCAAACCGCTTATTCCGTATATGTTCTAGGTTTTCTTATGGGCGAACATCAAAACTAAAAATTCAAAGATGTGTTTCGATCAACAGAGATTGTTTAGGTTGGTTGAAGAAATAAATACATCCAGAGGACTTCCATCAGCTGATGATAATCGGATGATCGAAATTCTGAGAGGTGATTTAGCTGAAACTGAAGCACGTCTAGCGCGAGCTAGGGCAAGAGAAGCTGAGTTGAGTCGGAGATTAGAAAGCATGAAACGATTCTTATCTGTGATGCAAATCCTTGAAGCCTACCTCAGGACAAGACTTCGTGAGCAGCAACAGGCGTTAATTCAAATCTCTGAAAAGTTGTAATCTGTTTCTTAACTAGGGTTTCGAGTTTCCCCAAAGTAAAGAAGAAAAATCGAAACTTGTTATTATTCAGATTTTGCTTTGTTGCCTTGTGTTTATTGATCATTTCTTCTTTGTGTTTAGTCCATTTTCGATTAATTCTTGAAAATTAGGTAATTTATTTAAGGTGTAGAAACTCTATTCTGGAAATACTGGGTTAATGAAATGAATACTTGTATGGGCCGTGGTAGAATTTGCTCTGAATCAACTCCCAAGAGCATTGGTACAAGGAGAAGAAAGATCTCAAAACTCGAAATGCATTTATCCTTTCATCTAAAGTAGCTATAAGAAAACAAAAATCTTTAAGTACAATCTATCATCCGGTTAGAACTTACAGTAATCATCTGGTTAGCTATAAGATCTAACTAGTTTGTGGTATAGCTAGTACTGTTTTAGTGTTGTCCACACTCCATGGTGTGAAATTTATATTAATCAAACACAGTTTTGCCTGCAACATTGTTCTGATAAGAGAATTTTGATCTTTCTAATTCTATGGTATTCGATGTTTGCTTCTCATGTAACCACAATTGCACTGCTTTCAATTAAACCGAGCTTCGATCTGGAACCACTGGAGGAAGAATCGAGGGATGTCTGGAAGTTCTTGGGATTCCAGAGGATAAATAATATAATAGAAAAGGGGACTTGGCAAGCTACATTCGATCACCAGACATCTCTTAGATATCGTCCTTCAACCTGGAGTTTCTTTACTGCAGCCTCGGCCGCAGATGATTCCATGGGTCCCTGAAAACAAAATCCATGTTAAACTAAAATGCCTAAATAAATGTCACACTACATACTTCTTGTGGCTTTTTTCATTAATTACAATCTCAGTACCTGTTCTTGGGCAATGGTATGCAACGTGCGATGGACATCTCTCGCCATTCCCTTAGCATCACCACACACGTAGAGATAACCGTCCCCTGATATCACATTCCATACATCTGTTGCCTGCGCATAACATACAACTAAGAGTTACACTCATGAAAGGAACCAAAATCAATAATAAAAACAGTCCTGCCTACTTACTTTCTCCATCATCTTATGTTGAACATATTCCTTCTTTTCCCCTTCACGTGAAAAGGCAATAACTAGCTCTGAAATTACTCCTTGTTCCACAAAGTTGTTTAGTTCTTCTTCATAAATGAAGTCCTGTAATAGAAAATCAGCATTAAGAATGCTTTACAGTCCCGAATAATGTCCATTTTTTACCAGTTCAATTGAAGCAATAATTTAACTTGATGTGGTGACAAAATGCGAAAACAATCTTCCATAATCAGAATGATCATTACCATATTACGGTTCCTACATCCGAAAAAGAGCACTGCTGGACCAAGTTGAGCACCATTTTCCTTGAGGGCCATTCTTTCCTGATAGAATATGAAGGTTAGAATCTTTCTTTCCAATCCAAAAGAAAAAAAGCATATTTAAGATGTCTTCTAATACCTGCAGAAATCCTCTGAAAGGAGCTAACCCTGTACCAGGTCCCACCATGATAATTGGAGTTGAGGGGTCAGCTGGTAACTTGAAGTTTGACGTTCGAACAAAAATAGGAGCCCAGCTATCCTGAGGAACTGCATGCTATTGATACCCAAACAGCTGATTAGATTATATTTGACTCTCATTCTATTAGTTACTTCAATAAGTAAAAAAGAAGCATGAATCAGGGCCAATTCCAACCTTCATCCATGTCGAACACACTCCTCGGTGAACCCTTCCAGTAGGGCTTGGACCATATACTAAAGCACACGTCACGTGAATTCTTGAAGGAGCAAACTTAGGAGAGGATGAGATAGAATAGTATCGAGGCGGTAAGCGAGGGGCTACTGCTGCAAAGAAAACACCAAGAGGGGGTTTGGCTGATGGAAACTCGGCCATGATCTCCAAAAGACTCCTCTGACTTCCAACTACCCATTTTGAATACTCATTCTACAAAAAAGCACAGCAGAAGCTCTAAAAACATATATAACAAGTCAACAAGTAGTACACATTCGCTATGCAATAAAATAATAAGAAAATTGTTTTAAAAGAAGTGCTCAAGGGTTGGTATGACAACAGGAAAATAATGTAAACGAATAAAAATTATAGTTATGTTGACCTTTCCCAGAGGTGATGACAAAAAGCGCAATCTCTCTGCTTCACTAGGTACAGATGCATGAGCGGACAGAGCAATCAGAGAAGCCTGAAATTTCCATCACAAAAGATCAGCATTAAAATAACAGAGATAATATAGCACAAAAGATTAACATTATCCGGACCACTCATCACCTTTCTAGGAGGATTCAAAAGATCAGCATAGCGTGCTAGGGCAGATTGTAAGGTGCAAGGACCTGGGAAAGGAGGTGGTAATGAGCTTCCCTGGGGTGACCCATCTTCTTTATCCGTGTGAATTGAAAACAGCAAATCCAGGGGTTGACCCAACAGCTTCCCTGCTTCCTCGACAGTTTCATCGCAGTTCTCAGCATAAACACCAACATGATCTCCAGTCTCATATCTGGGAAGACGAAAAATTCAAACACCATTTATATGAGAAACTAGGGCAAATGTGGTCCTCGGATTTTATGATCGAAGTGTTTCATTTTGTTCATTCTGGCAATTGCATGACTATGAACATAAACGAGCAGGACTAGAGCTAAGCGAACAAGCAAAATTATGGTAAAAGTACTTACGTAAGGGAAGAGCCTGATATGTCAAACTCCAGATGTATACAGGATCTATCAGACTTGGGTTTGTGGAGCTCTCTTTGTTGAGCAACAATGGCTCTGCAGGTAAGATAAAATGATAGAAGTGGTGATTAAATAATTGTGATTGGAAAAGAACCAGCATATGCATGTTTTCCGTTACCTGCAAGGATGGAGAATATCAAATGCAACATCGCCATTTATGTGTTTATCCTCCAAAGCAGCGACGGTGGTATCGTGAATCACTACCCTGTATTCAGGAACAGTAGCAATATACGGCGTAGAAACTGAAGGAGCAGCATCCTCATCTTTGAGCAACTGATCCAATTCAGTCCACAACAATTCTCGCCTGAATGGAATTTATGTAAGTACCCAGAATAAATGAAGCCATCAAAATAGAAGTCGAATTTGAAATAAACAAGCAACAAAAGAAGGAAACAAAATTTGGTGATAGTGTTATTGGTGCATATGACAAAAAATATACCAAGCAGTAAAATCATCTTCAATGCATTGATCATCATCACCAAGCCCCACTTGAACAATACGCTTTGCACCTACAAGACGTGTAGTCAATTTTGGAGTTATGAAAATATAAACACAGGACTAGAAGGATAAATGTCATAAACAATGATCAGTATAAGAAAAGAATACAATTAGACACATACCTTGTTTACCAAGTTGCTCATCCACATCTACCGCGATCTGTTTCACATGGATGATTTAGTAAATGCCTTGTACAAACAATTTAAAAGCGAAGATCTTGAAAAGCCAAAAGAATTACCTTGTTGAAATGCTCGTATTGACGGTTACCCAAACCAAAAACACCATAAGTTAGTTGCTGAAGCCAGTCTCCCCTTTCATGTTCCTGGCAGCAATATCAAGCCTTGTTACAAAAAACTCCATAATGGAAAACTTAGCAGTAGAAAAACTAGCTATATGCACAAGAATCACCTGAGTAAACCATTTGTAAAATCTCGCAGCATTGTCAGTTGGCTCACCATCACCGTAACTGCAGTACCAAAGTTTCATTATATAACTGATCAACCTCTCAATAGTCGAGAGTTTATAATGAAATCATGTTAAGACTTCAGAGAAGAGATTTTTTCTTACGTGGCTACCATGAAAAACACCAAAGACTCTTTCTTCAATTTCTCTTCATATTGATCATCCTCAGCTGCATAGTCATCCTAGACAAGATACAGAAATTAGAGAGACATACGGTATGTCACATACCAATCAAAAAACTAAAATCGGCAGGCATATCATAAGCTGCAGACAACAATTCATGCAACACTTACCAGGTCAACTACTTTAACAACTGCTTTCTTGTACTTTGCCTTAATTTCTTCTGCCAATGCCTACAACAAACACAACCTTGAGCCGAATACAACAAAAAATTCAAGCACCCAGGCTCAACATCAAGCACCTTAAAACCAAAGGAAAAGAAATATGGGCTTTTAAGGCATTATAAAGTTTACAGTAAAGTAGAAAAGTAAGTGTGAGTTTAACTACATTGTACATCTTTCTCCATAGTTTTCCTATCTGACTGTGGCAAAATGTGTTTTTAATCTCAAAAACTAAGTCATTGGACACAAAAAGTTCAAAATTTATTTAAGTTTATGCAGTATCCCGTCAATTAATTTTACTGTCTGAAAGAGAAAGTACTAAAGTTCATCGTTCTCTAAGACTAAGTGTTTTATTTTGCTAAGGGGACAAATGCAAAGATCAATAGATGAACAGGAAAATAGTGAATACTCAAATATTCCTACCAATGAGATGAACCAAAAAAAAAAAAAAAAACCCAAATTTGGCAAATACAGTTAAACCCCGAAAAAAAACTTGCAACGAATTGCAAAAAAATAATAATTGTACATTACCTTAGCAAATCCTTCAGCAGTACCAGTCTGAGTACCAAAAAATATAGTGAGCTTAATTTTACCAGGATCAACTTCAATCTCCTCTTCTTCTTTATCAATTATTGGTTTATAAGTTTCTATAGGTTTTGATTGAGAAGATGATGATTTCATATATACGAAGAAACCAAATCCAATCAGCATTGAAGCTACAGTTGTGACCATAATGAAAATTGGGTCAGAAATATATTCTGATCCTATTGATATTCCTAACATCGATTCAATCGAATTAGCTAAATTATTCGAACCCATAATTAGCAGAGACTCTGAAGCTTAAACAGAGAGAAGCAATCGAATGTATTTTATGTAGATTCGACTTTTGCTTCTCTCTGTGCTTCTTTTCAAACCCTAGGAGATACTAACAAGGAACTAAATTCCCTAAATCAGAACGGAAAGGAACAGAAGGTACGAAAACTCGGGTCTTTAAAGCCCTTTCCCAGTGGGGTCGTTGACTGAATTCTATGTTTAAGCGTCAATAAACAAGAAAAATTAGGACTATTTAGTAATTTAATGTGTCAATTAATTTCCGGCCTGTCGATTTATATTTTCAGGTGGTGACAGAAGGAAACTCACATCAACAACCTAAAAACTCAATACCATCCATCACTCCGGAATAAAAGTAGCACTGGTGGAGCTTACCCTCTCTCTTATTGGTTGGTGAGTGTAATCTCGCGCTCTCATTGGCTAATTGAGAAACCATTCGTATTCGTCGGATAAAATTTTGTTAGATATGGTGCGTTGATCTGACAATGTGTGGTGTAGATTGGGTGGATTGCTGGGACACACGCGACGGACGACCCTCATTATTTAGAATAATTGCTACTCCCTCCGTCCTAAATTAAGAGTCCGCTTTGACTAAGTCAAGATATTAAGGAAATCCTATAAATTGTCATGACTAGCCCTTGACTAGCCTATTTAATGTTATATTATTACCAAAACTAAATTATTAGTGTTAAAATAAGTAGAAGTATATTAGGAATTTTATAACTATTCATAAATATTTTTATTTAAAAAAGGAATGACAATTAATACAAAGATATTGAGTAAGTTTTTTTCCATAAATATGGTGATATTATTTAAGATTTGGATATTAAAAATGATTTTATGATTATAAAAATAAAGGGTATATATGATAGTTTAAGGGAAAAGTATGTCTATAAACAGAGCGGACAGATAAAAATGGACAAACCAAAGTATTAGGACAGATAAAAACGGACAGAGGGAGTATATTAATTCCGTGCATTTATTGTGAAAATACAGAAAATAAAGAAAACTACTATATTAATTTCGGACATTTATGATTAAAATAATAAAAAAAAAACAATTCAACGTATTTATGGAATAAAATAAAATAATTTATATTTTTTGAATCTTTTATAATTTCATGTATTTATTATAAAAAATACAAATAAAGAAAACTACTATATTAATTTCGGACATTTATGATTAAAAAATAAAAGCAATTCAAAATATTTATGGAATAAAGTAATATAATTTTTATTTTTTGAATCTCTTATAATTTCATGTATTTATTATAAGAAATCCAGAAAATAATAAAAAATAATATATTAATTTCGTACATTTATGACTGAAATAAAAAAAAAAATCAAACTCAACATATTTATGGAATAAAATAATAAGTTTTAAATGTTTAAAATCTTTTGTAAGGAAAAAATATTGGTAAGCATAAATATTCGAATTATGATAAGATGAAAAAATATTTGAAATTATGTTAGAAAATAAGATCATATATTCATTTGTTAAAGAATTATTTTTCATGTTGCAAGTATTTAACTCATTTTGGAAGTTTTGGATCCTTTCTTATTTCTTCTTTTTAATTGTCTTCTGTAATCAAAATAAGCCTAAATTATATAAATTTTAAGATATCCATTGATATTATTTTCGAAACCAAATATTTTTTTCATAGTTTGGTGACTCCCTATATAAGGCACTATAGCAAGAGCCTCATTGTTTACATACTTTTGCTTTTTGCTTCCCAACCTGTTTGTTTTTCTTTTGTTCCTTGAAATTAAGGTTTATGATGTCTCATCTATTTTCGTTATTTGTTTTGCAAGTATAATCAGTACTTCCAAAAGAAGTTGCCGCAAAGGGAGAGTTCTTGAATACTAATATTAAAGGTGAAGAAATTGATCTAATAGGCTTCATTGGTGTTTAGTATTTTGTTTGATTTTTATGTTGATGTTTTTAGGATTTTGTTTGATTTGTTTGTTGATATTTAATTGGTGTTTAGGTTTTACGTCTGGATTGCATACCGGGTACCATGCTTAACAGTAGCTCCATATCCTTCACGTTGAGGTATAGCTTAGCAACAACTTTAAGAGCATAATTTTAGAAAATCTATAAAAAAAAAAGAATTAATAAAACATCAGCATCATTGTTTGTTCCATTATATTTGTTTTATGGATGGTGCGATTGTATCATTTTTCTGGATAAATAATTTCAGGTACGACCTCCGCAATAAGGTGGCGATGTAATTATTACTCCTATTTTCCCTCTTCAACTATGGATACTACTCTAACCGCCTTTGGTTATGACTATTAGAAGGTAAATGTTTCACCTTGCTGCAACTAAATTCCCTAAATCAGAACGGAAAGGAACAGAAGGTACGAAAACTCGGGTCTTTAAAGCCCTTTCCCAGTGGGGTCGTTGACTGAATTCTATGTTTAAGCGTCAATAAACAAGAAAAATTAGGACTATTTAGTAATTTAATGTGTCAATTAATTTCCAGTCTGTCGATTTATATTTTCAGGTGGTGACAGAAGGAAACTCACATCAACAACCTAAAAACTCAATACCATCCATCACTCCAGAATAAAAGTAGCACTGGTGGAGCTTACCATCTCTCTTATTGGTTGGTGAGTGTAACCTCGCGCTCTCATTGGCTAATTGAGAAACCATTCGTATTCGTCGGATAAAATTTTGTTAGATATGGTGCGTTGATCTGACAATGTGTGGTGTAGATTGGGTGGATTGCTGGGACACACGCGACGGACGACCCTCATTATTTAGAATAATTGCTATATTAATTCCATGCATTTATTGTGAAAATACAGAAAATAAAGAAAACTACTATATTAATTTCGGACATTTATGATTAAAATAAAAAAAGAACAATTCAACGTATTTATGGAATAAAATAAAATAATTTATATTTTTTGAATCTTTTATAATTTCATGTATTTATTATAAAAATTTCAAATAAAGAAAACTACTATATTAATTTCAGACATTTATGATTAAAAAATAAAATCAATTCAAAATATTTATGGAATAAAGTAATATAATTTTTATTTTTTGAATCTCTTATAATTTCATGTATTTATTATAAAAAAATCCAGAAAATAATAAAAAATACTATATTAATTTCGTACATTTATGACTGAAATAAAAAAAATCAAACTCAACATATTTATGGAATAAAATAATAAGTTTTAAATGTTTAAAATCTTTTGTAAGGAAAAAAATATTGGTAAGCATAAATATTCGAATTATGATAAGATGAAAAAATATTTGAAATTATGTTAGAAAATAAGATCCTATATTCATTTGGTCCTGGTTTTGGGCCTTTGCAACAGAGACTGGCTACTCTTCCTATCAAGGACGGCGGTCTTGGTATATACACCATGGCTGACACTCGCACTTATTGCTATCTTGCTTCTCAGAGTCAGACTGCTTCGGTGCGGAAGGCAATTCTTGGTAATTCTTTCACCAGCGACTATGGGGTCGCCTACCGGTTGGCTCTTCGAAATTCATTCGGGTATGCGGTTTGCCTTCCACTTTTTTTGCCGATAACACCGCCCCTCTTCTATGCACTCCCTGGCAGTCACTTATTTTGATGCAATCAAGAAGCAAATCCCCGACCAATTTACTTTATCTGCAAGAGACTCCATTCTTTGGCAATGTAACCAGATCAAACATGCTCAAGATTACCTTTTGGTTGTTCCAATCAGTGGTTTAGATCAATGTCTTGGCCCCAGACAGTTTAGAGCGGTGGTTTGCTATCGTCTTGGTATCCCGTTATTTGCTGAAGGCGGGTTATGCTCATGTTGCAATAGGTCCATGGATATCTTTGGTGATCACGCGCTTCACTGTGCTAACGAGGTTGGACTAAAATTCCGCCATGACTTATTACGTGATGTAATTGCGAATATTTGTTACAAAGCTGGTGTCCATGCACGCAAGGAGGTGAATTTGGGTCTTATGACAGATAGTAACAAGGATTTACGTCCGGTGGATATCCTTGTTCTCAATTGGGAAAATGGCCAAGATGTATGTATGGATGTCACGGGGTTTCACCCTTTATCGGTGATGGTGTTCGTTCTTTCGTCCCCGGGCCAGGTTTGTCTCTAGAGCAATTTCGCGTAAACGTTCTAAATATCTGGATGAGTGTACCTCACATGGTTATGGTTTGGGTGTTTTAGCCTTTACTACCTTAGGGGAACTTAGTGAGGATACTATTTGTTTTTTCAAGCGTCTGAAGAATTGTTTAGTCGACCATGACGCCTGGTAGTGGTCTAGGTAGTTTTATTTTTCATAGATTGGGTGTCGCTATTCAAAAAGGAGTTGGTGCTCGACTTGTTGCTCTGCTACCAGCTTAAAACTCTGTATTTTTATTTAACTTATATTTTATTAAAAAACATAAAAAAAAAATAAAAAAATTAAAGAATTATTTTTCATGTTGCAAGTATTTAACTCATTTTGGAAGTTTTTGATCCTTTCTTATTTCTTCTTTATAATTGTCTTCTGTAATCAAAATAAGCCTAAATTATATAAATTTTAAGATATCCATTGATATTATTTTCGAAACCAAATATTTTTTCATAGTTTGGTGACTCACTATATAAGGCACTATAGCAAGAGCCTCATTGTTTACATACTGCTTTTTGCTTCCCAACTGTTTGTTTTTCTTTTGTTCCTTGAAATTAAGGTTTATGATGTCTCATCTATTTTCGTTATTTGTTTTGCAAGTATAATCAGTACTTCCAAAAGAAGTTGCCGCAAAGGGAGAGTTCTTGAATACTGATATTAAAGGTGAAGAAATTGATCTAATAGGCTTCTGTTGGTGTTTAGTATTTTGTTTGATTTTTATGTTGATGTTTTTAGGATTTTGTTTGATTTGTTTGTTGATATTTAATTGGTGTTTAGGTTTTACGTCTGGGATGCATACTTACCATGCTTAACGATAGCTCCATATCCTTCACGTTGAGGTATAGCTTAGCAACAACTTTAAGAGCCTAATTTTAGAAAAATCTATATAAAAAAAAAAATTAATAAAACATCGGCATCATTGTTTGTTCCATTATATTTGTTTTATGGATGGTGCGATTGTATCATTTTTCTCGGATAAATAATTTGTGTACGGCCTCATGATAAGGTGGTGATGTAATTATTACTCCTATTTTCCCTCTTCAACTATGGATACTACTCTAACCGCCTTTGGTTATGACTATTAGAAGGTAAATGTTTCACCTTGCTGCACCTGCTTGCCTTACCTTGATTATTCCAAAAATTTCAGTGTGCACCTGGAGAAAGGCTACGGTAACATGGCTACATTTTACGGCTGATTTTGATACACTTGCATCAAAATCTGATTTTACCAAAATCTTACTCTTTTTTTTTTTGTTGGCGAGCAGGGGTCAATGGGAAAATTGGGTTTCAAACAACCATAAATGTTGTTACCGAATTGAATTTCTTATTCTTACACTTTTTGATAATCTATGCTACACCTTACAACCAGTAAGATAATATAAGGTTAAAATATCAATGTTTTTTTTTATTACTACTAATATCATGTGGTATAAAGTGATAGTAATTAATTAAAGGTAAGATTTGATATCTGACTCTAATTACTTAACTATTGTTTTCAATTTTGAGGTTGAAAGAGAAGCTCTATAATCAGATTGGTAGAAGTATCTTCGTCATAAAAGGTGATAGCAGGATTTGGAGCACCCAAGCAATGTACAGGCATTTTTGAAATATCGAGGAGTCCATCGAGCCTATGCACATGATGGTTCTGTGTTAAATAGATGTTTATGGTAATGATCATACATGCATTTTTATTGTTGGTTAAAGTAATTATCATACTTGATAGCTTAGCGTAGATAAAGACAGACCGAACTCTAATCAACTCTCCAATCTCTTTTTTAAGTTTTTGCAGAACAACACATAACAAAGTTATGTGCAAGTTCCCATCAATTTCCTGTTTTTTTTTTCAAATTTTCTTTTGAAGGTTTAGAAGAAGGTGCAGCTTTTGACTGAATCGGATTAGTGTTTGTACATCTAATCTATGCTGCTTTTGGAGATGGTGATATTAGATGTATAACTACTAACCTGTATGAATTGAGAAAAACCACGGATTCCGCATGTTGTCCATTATTACTGCTTGGCCAGTTGGGTTACTTAAGCAGATTCCGTTGGCTTTGTTAATATATTAATACATGATAGATGTACATCTTCCATTTGAGCTCATTTAAGAGATTTCATTTTGTTCCCATTGTCAGTTGTGGATGATTATTTAACGTTCATGGTGTTAGCACGCTTATTTGGTGCTTGACCACCGCTTGAACTCTTCAACTTGGAGTGGTAGTTATGAGGCTTAATCTAATGCATCGTAGCCTTGAATATTTGTGAACAAGCTTCTCAAATTCCGCGGTATTCCCAACCAAGACTATGGGGCTTTTTCATTTTGCAAATGCCCTTGCATGGTTTATGGTTTGTGTTATAAAAACACACCCATATGTTCTCTCTTGAACTGCGAATCATCTGAAAACAAAACCAGCAAATTCAGTTCATGGAAGTTGGCTTCCAACCTTAGAAATTTGTAGGATCCGTTGCCATCCGGATAATCATCCATTTTAATATGATTTGACAATTTGTTCTTATTTCAAAAGTGACATGTAAAACGCTACAGATTTTCTGCTTCAAAAATAAATAAAAAATATACAGGCTTTCTTGGTAAAATATGATTTAATAGTGTGTACGGGTTTAGGGCACAATTATGCGGTGCTCATTTCTTAATTTGCTAATTTGTTATTCATATCCTTTGTGACTTTGTTTAGCCCAAAAATAGTAATTACGTATAGTTGTACATTCATATTTCATTAGTCCACATTGTGCTTTGCCATTGCTTGATTACGTCACGATAAATCATTCCGATACTTTTCAATACATACAATAATTTTGTCGATCAAATTCTTAACATTTGTTTTTTTTTTATTGTTCATTTAGCATCCCTTGACATGCTCATTTATTGATAAAAAAAAAGACATGCTCATTTCTTAGAGTAAAGACTTCAAGTTATAACAGGGACTTACTTAGTGAGTAGGTTCATAGTGCAAATTAAGGACGTTCATTGGCAGATTAATTGTATAATTTGGACGATACAAAGGTTGTGAAAAAATGTCGTTGAAAGACCTAAATCCTTTCAAACCCCCAACTTAAAATGATTTTATTAGAATCCTATTATTGGGCTGCACAAGGTTGACTTTTTTGGGGGCTGCATAGGTCATGAAATAGTAATAGCCATAGCCAGGTTATCCGGCTATTTTATATAATGACTAATTTGCCCCCGATTTGGTTACTGCTAATTACAGTGATTAACTAAATTAATTATTAGATTAAAATTTCGAAAATGAAAACTTTTTTTCCCTTTTATTTAGGATGGGGATTTTTCTGAACTTTAAAAAAAATTCTTATAATAATATGATGAAACATATCCTCGAAGTATTCCTAGAAACCTTATACTTCACTCTCATTACAATTTTATTGATTCAAATCATTAACATACACCAAAAATCTGTTTTTTTTTTTTGCACTTACGGCTGGGAAATGTTTTCTACCCAACCGCCACCAACACATTTTGGCTGAGAAATGAAGACGTTGTTACGACTGAGAAGTGATGAACTCCTAGCCGTAAATATGAGCTACCAGTGAAAACTCTTGGTCGTAATTGAAAACCATCCTTACCTAGCCGTTTTATTAATAAACCCGCCGGTTATGATTCATAAATACCCAACCATACCCGTTTTAGCTAATACTCTAATTATTTTTTATTGGGTAAATAAAGATTACTAACCAAAGATTTCTCCTTATTTATTTTTTACTATCGTCACGGATTTTAATATAGTTGCAGAAACAATGGAAAATCAAGCTAAATGTGGACACAAGCCCCTCCAACCTTGGATTGAAAGGGGTGGTCCCACACATTCCTTAAAATCCGAACCCCTGTAAATCCAACAACAGAGCAGCTTGTAACATCACTAAAATCTAAAAGCAACTTATTACAAGTTCAGTTTATAAAGGCAGAAATGGCAATGCTTAAAACCAATACAAGAAATAGAAGAAATAACAATGTTTTGTTGACGCCCAATAATCACGGGATCTATTTCCTCTATAATCGGGATTGAGGCATGCGAGAAGCATTATTCACTCTCTCGGTAATAATCTTGGGATTATACATAGCATTTTCCTCAAAGAAAATATTACATAACAACCATAGTTTAACTACACGGAGTATATGATTTATGAAGAAAGATATATCAATGCATTTCCTTGATTACGACTTTTTCAACGGGAAGCAATTCATAAGCTTTTTACAATTTTGAGTTTGTAATCTATTTTATATTAATATCATGTTTATCTTTTAGTATATGTAATATAGTTATTGATACAACTATATAATGAGTGTGATTTTTCAAGGAGCAGTTGATTTAATTTTGCCGCTTGATTCTTAACGCAAGTATATGATTTTTGAGTAAACATATATAAATGCATTTCCTGGATTAATTTGGAAGCACTCCATATGCTTTGCACTTTTTAGAGTTGGTAATCCATTTTCTCTTGATATTATTTTTTTAGCGTCTCTAATATCAGGTATTGATATAACTATAGAGTGTGATTTTTCATTTAACTACATCGAGTTGAGTTGGATGTTTGATTCTTAATGTAAGTATAGATATGATTTCTAAAGATAGATATATCATTGCATTGATTACATCTTCTTTAACGGGAAGCACTTCCCGTGCTTTGCACTATTTAGAGTTGGCAATATATTTATATTAATATCGTGTTTCTTTTTAGCGTCTTTAATATCATATATTGATTGATACAACTATACAGTGAGTGTGATTTTTTATTTAACCACAAGAAGTTAAAGCACTGATATATCTTTCTTCGACGTGAAGCACTTCACATGCTTTGCACATTTTTATTAATATCACTTTTTAAATGTCTCTAATTTCATATATTGATACAACTATATAGCGAGTGTTACTTTTCATTTAACTACAGTGATTTCAATTGGTTGCTTGATTATTAATGCAAGTATATGATTTATGACTACATATTCTTCGACGGGAAGCACTTCATATGCTTTGCTCTATTTAGATTTGGCCATCTATTTCATATCAATATCGTGTTTCTTTTTAGTGTCTCTAATATAACTATTGATACAACTATATAGTGAGTGTAATTTTTCATTTCACTGTAGGGAGTTAGATCCTGAAATAGTAATTGAGTTGGCCGCTTGATTTTTAGTGCAAATATATATGTTCTGAAGAAAGATATATCAATGTATTTCCTTGATTACATCTTCTTTGACGGGAAGCACTTCATATGTTCTGCATTATTTAGAGTCAACAATCCATTTTTACTAATATCGTGTTTCTTCTTAGTGTTTCTAAACATCATTTTTAATACAACTATATAGTGGGTGTGATTTTTCATTTGAATACAGGGAAATAGAGCCCTAAAGAAGCAGTAGAGTTGGCGGTTTGAATCTTAATACAAGTATATGACAATATTTGACTGAACTGGAAGCCATTATCGGAGTTTTGAGGTAGAATATTATTAGGACTCTGTTTCTTTACTTTTAAGTAGCAAAAATTGATTAAGCAAGAAATGTGTATTCTAAAATCTAGCAAGACTAAGTATCGTTGTAGTGCTCTCTTGGATTAGTAGACTTCAAATCTATCCTTATCAATTATTTTTAGAGTATTGATATTGGCAATTTCATGAGCTACTTACTGATTTCAAAAGTTGGATAATTTTATAGGAATATTTTATTTAAGAGGGTTTATTAATCTACAAAACTTTAAACACTATTTAATTGGTGAATTTGGTTCCAACTGTTAATATAGTAAATCGAATGGGTGGTTTCACATACGATTGTTAATTGGAACCTCTTCTGGGATGGGTGCGTGGAAAAGCCCTGCCTCACCAAATAGGAGCCAATTCCCATAGTATATGATGTTTAGGTATCCTGTTGGTTGGTGTTTAGGTATCATGTTCGTTAATTAGTAGCTTCTAGATAACATTATTTACTTAATTAGTTAAATATTTATTTTGTTTAATGTTCATGATTAAATGTTTTGAATTAATGGACGAAATTAATTTTTTAGTTACTTTCATGAGTTATCAAGGCTAGCGAGTGTTGAACATGTTATATTTGTTTTTAGTATGTGAGGTTTAATCTGGTTTTATGCTTTAGTATCTAGAGTTTAGTTTAATTTTTTTTTGAGATTACTTAGACCTATTTATTTTAGTTTATTTAAATAATTGATTACTGGTTTTATTTTAGATTACTTAGACCTATTTATTTTAGGGTTTTATCTGGTTTTATGCTAATATCTAGAGTTTAGTTTAATTTTATTTTTGAGATTACTTAGACCTATTTATCTTAGTTTATTTAAAGAATTGATTATTCTTTTCGAACAAAGATATCTTTAGAAACCATTTTTTTCTTACGGTCGCATCACACATTAGACTAAGTAAATGAGCTTACTAATCGCATCTTTGTAGAGTTATAAGATTTCTCCGCAATTAACTAACTCTTTTATATAACAAGAAAGATTATTCTAGACGATGAACAGTGGAAAAATAATAATTTGTAATGAATTTATCTGCTAAATCTCCTAAAAGATCTATGGGTACATACATAACCTAATTTTTAAGCTAATATTTTTTTGAACCATTGTACTCAAGTGTAAGAAAATCTTTCTAGAAACTTGAATGTGGGGCTTATCTAAAGTAAAAAAAAATGTGTAAAAGAAGCACTATAAAAGATGTTAGATGGCTCTATATACCCTTGGAAGAAGAGAGTAAACAAATTGCTAAAGACCGAGATGTAACAATGAAAGGTTCAAGTCAATTATATGCTACGGTATAAGAATTTTTTATCATTTGAGATTGTGTTCGAGTCATTTAGGCTTCGTTTGGTTTCTTATTCATTAAATTTATCGATATTAGATTCTTTGATTTTCTATTTATTTTGGTAGGGTTTGCGTTTTACTGCTTTTTGCCTATTGCACAACATTACTTGCATTAGTGTAGGGTGTCTTTGGCAGCAAGGAAGTCAAGAAAGGCCTCAAAATGGCAGTTATAAAACATGCTTAATTTACGAAAAAGATATATCACTGCATTTTATTGATTACATCTTTTTTGACGGGGAAGCACTTCATATGCTTTGCGATATTTTAAGTTGACAATCTATTTTATATTAATATCGTATTTTTTTCATTCAACTACGAGTTGGAGCTTGGAAGATCGATTGAATTGATCGCTTTATTCTTAATGCAAGTATATATGTGAATTACGAAAAAAAGATATATCGGTCAATTTTCTTGATTACATCTTCTTTGACGGAAGCACATCATATGCTTTGCACTATTTGAAGTTGACAATCTATTTTATATTAATATCATATTTTATCATTTAAGAACAGGAGTTGGATCGTCGAGGAGCACTTAAGTTAGCACTTGATTCTTAACAAGAGTATATAAATTACGAAGAAAGATATAATAGTACATTTTATTGATTATACCATCTTCGACGGATGCACTTCATATGATTTTCGGTATCTAGGGTTGGCAATCTATTTTATATTAATATCATATTTTTTTGTCCTAATAATTGAAAAATTGATACAACGATATGGCGAGTGAAATTTTTCATCTAACTACGGGGAGTTAGAGCCGGAGGATGAGTTGGCCCATTGGATTTTTAATGCAAGTATATGATATCGTACCTAAGAAAAGTAGGGAGTATATAGCAGGTGAAGTAAAAACGAGATGCGGCCCAACTAGATGCCATTGGTACTGGTGTTTTGAGGTAGAATATTGTTATGACTTTGTTTATTTACTTTAAGTTGAAAAAATTGATTAACGAAGAGATGTTATATGGACATTCTAAAATTTAGCAAGACTAAGCGTAGTTGAAGTGCTACTTTGAATGGCAGACTTCAAATGCAAATTTTCCAATTATCTAGATCGTAGATGTTGCCAATATCATGATATACTAATTGATTTCAAAGTATATTTTTTTAAGATGATTTCTTAATCTCCAACATTTTAAAAGTATATAATTAGTAAATCTGGTTCCAATTGTTAGACTACTAAATAATAAATATAATTTTCATTATACATTGCAACTGTTAATTGGTATTCCTTTTAGGACGGGTGCGGGGCAAAGTCCCGCCTCACCAAATGGGTGACGATTCCTATCGTACCCGGTGCGTAGCACGGGTTTCAATCTAGTCTACTCTAACAAGTAACAATAACGCACTAACAAACCATACAGTAAAAGAACCGTGTGCCTGCACTACTTGCACCATAAAGAACAATCTTTTTGTTCTTTTGATATGTGAAGAAAGAATATATTGATCAAGAAAAGAGAGGGTACAAAAGCTTTGTACCACCCTCAAAGATTACAAGAGAACAAAAGAAAGAAAAAAAAAACACGAGAAGAGAAGAGAAGAGAAGTAACATACTACTCCTTTACTTACAAAATCAAAGTACATTTGGGCTAGTTTGTGATAACATCTGAATAACTTGGAGATTCCAAGTTTTTGAACACAAGACACCGAGTAAATAAGATGTACTTTATCTTGTTTTGAGATGCTACCTCATTATTCCCCTTATTCTGAAAATCTCTAGCATTCTTTTCTCCACATATGCACCAAATGATAGCAACAGAGATCAGACACCAAATTTGAGATTTTTGCTTCAGAGGCATGTTGTATTCCAAGAAAGAAGCATAGTGAATATGTTCTCTGGCATTGTAAACCTCCAGTCGCTTACCCTTAAAATGTATCCAAATTTTGTCTGCAAAATCATAGTGAAGAAAAAGATGACTTATAGATTCATTATGAGAGCAAAATAGGCATTTATGATCTACTTCAATTCCTTTTCGTGTTAACATATCCTTTGCTGGAAGACTGTTGTTAGCAAGTGCCCATAGAAAAAAGAAAATCTTTAGATGAAAATGTTGATACCAAATATACTGAAATATATGCATATGATCTTGATTAGTAGGCAAGTTTGTAAGCACATCATAAGTAGATTTAACTGAAAACCCCGACCCTTTTTACCAATAAACCATTCTATCTCATCATTCAAATCCCTTTCGAATGACACCACACTCAGTCTTGATTGTAAATTCAGAAAACTCAACTCTTGCTATAGCATTTAATCTTTTATTTAAAGTTATATCCCACAAGCATGTTCTCCACAAAAATTTCAAAGAATAGATTTATTCTTACTTCTAGCCGCTACATATAAGTTAGGATATTTCAAATGTAAAGGTGTTTCAACAAGCCATGTTGTAAGAATATTTTTACACACAGAAATATTCCATTGGGCCATGTACTAAATCTTGGTTGATTATGGATTATTGCTAAATTATGGCGGTTACCATTTATGGGATTATTTCCTAATATCTCTTCTTTGATGGACGATCGAGATCTAATGCTATAACTAAACCCTAGGAACTTGGTCCTCCTTCTACCTATAAAAGGAACACAATAGCCATAAGTATTGGGTTCGAGAATTTATCATTCACAACGTACGAGGTGAAGAAGGAGAAACCATGACCTCCACAAGGTATTACCGAACGATGCTCCAAATGATCGTCGTACCATGGGTTAGCGATACCAGGTATTTTCCATAAACTCTAATTGTATATTATTGTGTGATAATCATGAAGTTCACGATCCTATAATTATGTATCTATAAAATAAATCTTATAGTTGGTATCAGAGCTAGTGTTTAGAACTCATGATCGTCCGTTAATCGTATGAAATTTACAATGGTTAATCATATTCAGGTCAATTAAAAATTATTCTTAATATGTATCATGTAAACACATGTGATTTATCATATAGGTGTATAAAAAGAATTGATATGGTGATAAAACTTAGGTTTCGGTTGCGACAAAACTCTTTGTTTCTTCTGTAAGTTTGGAAGAACATGGCATATTGGGTATGATAACTTTTGGGCCTGTGAACTTAATGCTCACGATTAATGAGTAGCGTAACGTATGGACTCATTGCACTCTCTCATGAGAAGCTTGATTCGTGCGTAATGAGAATACACATAATGTTAAAATTCTCACCATGTAAAAGTATCTAGGTTAGCCGCAAAGTTTTTTTACAGTCTTTTTTCTTTTCTGACGAAAAAGATTAAACATCCATTTAAGTTATTGGGCATTTCTGTTGGGCCCGCAACTGAAAACTATTAATGGGGTTATAAAGGTTTGAACTTTACTGGGCCATGACATGTTTTCAGTTTATAAAAGGGAAAAATATGGTTTGGTCCTTTTTTATTCCTAGGACCTAATGGTATTTCCTACTTTATAAAATCGTTAAAGGTACTGAAAGTTGTCAAAAAAAAATTTTCTTCTTCAAATGTTGCCATCCTCACCAGTCTTTGCCACTTCAGGTCCTAGCAAATCAATTTCTATTTGGTCATCGTTCCAGATTTATGTATAAGAGTGCAAAACAAAGGTTAGTGACTTAAGTGAGTTTGTCTGGCAATGTATTTGTTGTGCATATCAAGTATATAAGGGAAATGGCTAAACTTAATTTAGTTTTGTCATTTCATTAAAGATTAAATTAGAATTAGAATCACTATATAATTAAAATTTTAAAACCTATTTCAATAAAATTGTTAACAAATTATGAAGTGATTTTTATTTTATTTTTTGCCTACAGAAATGCGATCCAACTAATATGCTTCCGCTTAACTGAAAATATTAATGCACCCGTTTAAGTTGATTTTTTTATCAAATGATTCTATAATGGAAACCATTTTTGGCACTAATAAATTTGAGTGCATTACGATATGGTTTATGTGCATGTGCATTATGGTAGGATTTTTTCTCCCAACGTTGATTCTATTTTTTTATTGCAGGAGATTATTGTCCTTAAGATTATAATGTCGACACTCTTTAGCTATCACCACAGTGATGCTAGAATGTTTTATATCTTACCAATAATCATAATATTATTGTAAGCATGAATTCGCGAAACGGTAAAAGTAAGGTTTAGCGATTATCGAATTATAATGATAATGGCATTATTGTTAAGTTGTTTGGCAATCACCACAGTGATTTCAAATAATTTTTGAGCCATAATAATTATATTGTCAAGTGCTTATAATATTATTTTTTTTGCTTAAATATATTAAAACAAAAATTACCCACTGGTGATTTGAGTTCACATATTTAAGAAAACTATTGACGAGTATGATCTTTATTTGATCATACATAATAGATCTGAATCACTCTACGTTTTAATGGGTGTCTAATGTCATTTATTTTCATTTTCTAACTTGAACGCAAATTTTGACTGGATTTAAACATAAAAATAAAGATCATGATTAAGTAAATGCTACATAATGTTTCATTATTTTGTATAAAATGCATAAAAGAAAATTTACTTAAATTAAATAATTGTCGAGTTGAGTAACCCATTATGGATCTTTCAGATTTTCATGAATACTTTTGTTATGTTGTTTTATATCCAAAACTTATTGCATCCTCTATAAAAATTGAGGTTTTATTTTTGGATAAATTCCTCCATATTTGTGAAAATATATGATGTTCATTGAATATTCTAACACCGTTCATTTTAATCCACTTTGAATCCCTTATTCATTACGATTTTTTAAACTTGTATCAAATTAAACTAGTGATGCATCAAAGAATTTTTCTTTAATAAAATTTCATTATTGAAACATACTTATATACTTTCTTAATGCTCGATTTTCGGTTAAGAAAGGTTCGCCATGTTTGGATATTTTTCAATTAAGGGGTGTTAGTGTTTTTCATATTTTATATATGACATGCTTTTGAATAGATTTTTGTGATTAATGTTTTAGGGTTACTCATAATTGTTTATAATCGACTAATGTTATGATCAGATCAAGTATGTCCATATCATTGATAGGGACCATGCAATGTCACAAGAAAAGCTAGTGTGATATTTGAAATTGTACATGTTTGCTGGATTGTTTAGTTATCACCACAGTGATGCTAAACTCTTATCTTGTAACTATTGAATTTTTTGAGTCCTTTTTGTTTGATTTAACAATTAGAACAATGCTGCTCACAAGTAGTTTTGGTTCACATTTTTAAACAAGCATTAAGGTTATCTAAATGTTTCATATACATGTAAAATAATAGCTACACACATGTGACTATTATTCATGTGTATTAGGTTGAACATTAGATTTATTTGAGTTTGTTAATACATGATAGGACGAGATTCTCCCACAGGTGACTCTAGTTGTGGTATTAAACAAACATAATGTTGTGTGTATGAGAAGGTAATATCTACTGATTTTTTTTTCATGTCTCACATTGTTCCTTGATAAGGTTTTACCCACAGGAGAACCTTATTGAAGGTATGAAACTATTGTAAGCTTAATTGTCATTTATCTCTATTATAAATTTCAGATTTTGTTCTTATTAATTGTTGATTATGATTATTTTGTAGACTTTTAATGGTCCATTTTTTGGAAGATAAAATTGTTTACCACCTGATGATTTTTCGCGTTACTGTGTACATCTATCAATTGCATTATGAATCTCAATCCGTGGATGTTTTCTTGACCATTCATTATTGAAATTGAGAGGCAATTATAGAGAAAGTGAAAATCATAAAGTCTGATAAAGGTGGTGAATATTTTGAAAGGTATGACAAAACAGGATAATATCCTAAATCTTTTACGTAGTATCTCCAAAAGTTTGGATTTGTTGCTCAATACACAAGGCCAACTTATCCTTGGCATAATGGTGTATAACTTTTTATGGGTGAAAACTATTCCTGTATAATTTGGTAATTTGGGGTGTGGATGAGGAATGAATCTAAACCTTAAACAAATGCACTGCGCGGTGAGTGCTTGTAGATTCGAGAGATCAATCTGTGCAAGTCCGGCCTAAACCAAGAAATGGCTGTTCCAGACTTGTTTCGGTCACAAAGTGAAGGAGATGGGGTTGATCTTAGGGAGGGAAGCGAAGAAGGTGTTGAGATTGTGAAGGTGTTGGCTTGCTTATGACTTGTAACAGAAAGGTGAGCAGGCTTGTGATTGATGCAAGCAAGCTCTGGGTGTTTGAATACGTTTTTGTATTAACACTTGGTTTTCTGTCTCGTCTGAACTTGTCTTGTTGTTTTTGAAATAGGGCGGAGAACCTATTTATACAAGTCATTGAGCCTTATTCACGTCTCTCGTGGGAAGTGGAGGAAGTGGAGTGATGGAGTAGTGGAGTTGTGCGTCGGTGCCACACGACCAGTCTTGCCCACTTCTCCTGTTCATCTCTAACCGTCCATGACTTCCCCGACACGTTCTTGTGATGGCGCGTTGCACGCCGCACGCCGTAAACCGCTAGACCAATACCCCAATATGTATCCCCCATTTGTGACATGATTGATGTGGGAATGTGTGGATCATGGATCCACGAAAGATAGCATGTAATGCTGAATTGAATAACTGTGTTATTCAGGGAGTCGATACTTGTGAAGTATCGTGTGTATTTTATGTAGGTACTGCATTATGGTGTGGTAAAGTGATGGGTAACGACACCTCACTGACCGAATAACTCCTGACCAGGGTTGTATAACCAAGCTGGTGAAGTTGGACGGATGAGATGATCTTTGAGACACTCATCTGCGACCGTTAATGAATATTAGGGTTTTTGAAGAGGTGCGCAAGCATCACTCTTGACTTGGTCGAAAACAAGCATGGAAGGGGATTTGGAGAGGACCGACCGGACATATGTGTAGACAACATGCTTGGTGTGCACGTCCATACCTCACATTGTCCCATGAAGGTGCGATCTAGGACACTCAATTTGACCGGCAAAGAGGAGTGGTTGAGATCAATTTTGCAATAGGAAATTGATGCCGCAAAAGGCCGCGCATCATGTTTTTTTCCGGCGCGCGTTCCAAGACGACCTAATTTGGTCGGTCTTGGTCGATGGGTTTGACGTGAAGATGGCAGGCTGGTGTTCATGCCTATACCGAATATCCCGTGAAAACGTGATCTAAGCCACTCAAATCATCCGGTGAAGTTGAGCGGTCGAGATCGGTTGTGGTTTGGGAGGCGTGGCCATGCTAGTTTGGACGCACGTTTTGGATTAACCGGGCATGATATGCCTTGGCCGAACACATGAGGAGGTAGATGGGCCCACGGTGGTCATCTTTGGTATGACGGCCCTTGCTTAATCTAATCTGTGACCCTCCATTCGTGCCGGAGAAGATGGACGCGCGTGATGGCTTGAAACCCTAATTTTGGCTTTCAAAGCCGTGCGCCGTCTCTTGTTTGGGTGACGATTTTGTCACGGCCAAATATTGTTGGTTTTGACCGATTGGTCAAGTGTGTAGGCGGTCCCACGGTGATCGTGTTGACATGCTCTGGGCCCTTTAAGTCTACATCTACACCCCCCATCTATACCTGCGAAGATGGATGGTTGAGACTGTTTTGCAACACATGTAATATGCCGCAAACCCTAATTTAGGGTTTTCCGTCCATAATGCTTGGTATGAATGGTTTCTTGGCAAGTTAGGCCAATGACCGACCATGCGGGGGTCGGCCGTGGGTATTCCATACCGCTTGGGGTGATGGAATTGATGCGGGGTCATCCAATCATGCTTATGGAGTTGGATGATCGCGATCGAATCATATCCGGACTGATACGGCCGATCTGGATGTTCAATCGGGCTAGTATAACACACCGAGAGGGGCTCAATCGGGCTAGTATAACACACCGAGAGTCAGCCTGTATGGGTATTTCGTACATGGTTTCATTATAATGCTTGGAGGTTCGTGTTACTCGAAGAGTAACACTCGGTCGTCATGCCACACCGATAATGAGTACTGGAAATACAAGGCGATATGAAATTCACAGGAAGGGATTGTTGCCACATGCTCCAACCTGGAGGAATTTCATGTATTCACGAGAATGGGATTGTTGCTACATGCTCCATTCTTGGTGAATTAAGTGAGGGAGTATCCAACACTTATAAATGGCTTTATCTTTTACAAGATGTCAGCGCATGATTTTTCTGGTTTTTTTACAAATTTAACCTTAAACGAAAATCCACCATCAACAATAACAAAAGGCAAAATCATACTTTTATAAAAATGGTTAGAAGCATGACGAGTTATGCATAATGACCACATATCAGTGAATGTATGTTCTTTCAACAACTGTGTAATTTAAATAGATATCTGAGTAAAGCAGTTTCAAAGACACACTTTGGACTAGAATGGCTGGAAACCTAGTTTAAATCACCTTTAAGTTATGGTTGTTCAGTTGGAGGTGAGGGCTTACATTCCCAAGAATGAAAATTGGATTTGAAAACTATTACTAGTTCATTGGTTTTCCTAAATAATCTAAATGGTGTTTATTAATGTTCTAACCGTAATAAGATAAATTCATTAATGATGGCATAATCAGTGGGAGTACGTGGATATATCTGTTCAAGAAGTCATGATAATGATCCCTGTATTTAAGATTTCTACAGATATGTGAATCTTCTCATTGTCGGAATGTTAGATAATGAAAGACCACAAATTACTGATCCAATACTCCATAATATAATTACTGCCAATAAATAAATTTTTTGATAAAAACATGAACCAGCATTAAGAAGGTCTCAAAAGAGATTGAAAGAAAGTTATTCATGTTGTTTCAGTGATTTTCTTACACGAATTTATTTCATTTTGATATAGAACGGCAAAGACTCGATTTCCGGTTCACAAATATTATGTGTAATAATTTTGATTAATGGATTGATGCTATGTGAGGGAAAATCAATGGTTGAAAGTCAAGTTTCAGATATTGTTCAATTGCTCGAAAGACACAAGTCAGTTGTATGAAAGTGGGTCTTTCTGACCTAACACAACTGTAATAGCAATGTTAAACAGTATAAAGAAAAACTTATTGCCAAAGATTTTACTCTGAAATGATGCATTGATTATAAATAAGTTCTTCTCTCATGTCAAAGAAAGACTTATTCAGAATTATCATAGTATTATTAGTAGCTCAGTATGAATTAAGAGTTGCATTACTCAAATGTGAAAATAGCCTTTACTAATGATAAATTCTAAGAAACTTTACGTGTGCCAATAAGAAGGCTTTGCCTTATAAAGACAAGAACACGCAGTCTACAAGCATAAGAAATCAAAGTATGAAATTAAGCAAGCCTCCTGAATATTGCATATCTAAAATTCAACAAAACCATTAATGTTATTTGGTTTTGATGAAATTACTATAGATCCATGCATATGCCTCAAGATCAGTGGGAAAATTTCATACTCTTGGTACTTTATATTAAGACTTACTACCTATGAGTAGTGATCTTGACTTTATGCATATCTCTTATGATTCGAAATAAAGGATTTCAATGAAGCTTACCATGTGATACTCACATATCATATGGATTACTAAAGCCCTCATGTAAAGCATATATCGTATATGCGAAGAATTTTGAGATAATAACATATTTAACAAATTTTGTTTCATATTGAATATAAGATATAAATTTAATCTTCATTACGTCTTAATTCTAATATGGAACATATAACAAGTTGTTGGTATGTTATATAAATGCCTAATGATTTTAAAAGAACAAAATACGGGAAAGTTATCAAGAATCTTCAGATACTAATCTTGAATTATGTCTTACAATTATTTAGCCTATCCAATTAGAGTTGATTGGATTTTCAAACTTCAATTTTGGTGGATGTACGGATTCTATAAAGGAATAATCTATTAATACTAGTTCCACAATTGAGTTTGAATATTTTTGATTGCGAAGCTCAGAGATTTAAGGTTTGTCTCCGCATTACTGAAATTTATCGTCTTAGCTTCGCAGCATTAAAGCACGATATGATACAATAGGAATAAAACACATGAACCTTGAGTATCCATACGTGAATTATGAAATTCAGAAACAATAGTTGTTCATTTAACGCTTAAGCACAGTTATGTCCGTATTTGCACTTAATGAAAAATTACCTTTTAAAGACCTCTTAAGAAAAGATTAAAATCTTAGGTCTGTGGGAGTAATTGATTACTGAATCAGCTAATTTATGTTCTTCCTTTTGAACACTTATTGATATCTTATTAATGTCATTTTGAATTATTTTTGTATCCATGTTTAGTATACACTTATGTGAATGGATGATGTTAGCATAAATAGTCTTTCGTTTGAAGACATCACTGGACCATTATGATATCCAAATTTAAGGCCCGATTAAGTAAGTTGTTTGTGTTGTGGTACATGGAAGGGAACATGTTGATAACAAGACAACGTGCCACCGCCATGACTCGCATAAGTGATTTGCTTGGTTAAGGTATTATGTTTAAACCATTAAATTTTATTTAGCAATTACGCACGCTTATGTTTTCTACGATTAACCATTATATAAATTATCTCATGGACCAGTGGGAGAATGTAAGAATATTTTTACACACAGAAATATTCCATTAGGCCATGTAATAATCTTGGTTGATTATGGATTATTGCTAAATTATGGCGGTTACCATTTATGGGATTATTTCCTAATATCTCCTCTTTGATGGACGGTCGAGATCTAATGCTATAACTAAACCCTAGGAACTTGGTTGAAGGTGAATATGTAGACCATGCACCAAATAAGCTTCATAGCTTAGCCGAAAGAGTATAAATGATGCTTAGGCCTCACTTATAGTTGCATAGATTTGCTAATGGAGCATATTCAGGCATGGGCATCACTATGCCATGTCGCGGACTAAATATGCATCACTTGGATGCATTTTGACGGAACGTCCTATACAGACTAGGCTATTACCATTATTGCTTGGCCCCAGACTTGCAAACGAGTTGGCTTACGTATCATGTCCCTTTGAGGATGAACTAAGGTATGTGCTTGATCCCTTTAGAGTAGGGAAGGGTACGTAGGCAGCCGCAATGAGTTGCAACATTGCAGGTTCAACACTTTCTGGCTCATATCATATAATTGCGAGATGATTGCGGCATATTGGCCTCTCATATCAGCTGGCTCGATATTGCAATGCAAGAGATTATTGTGGTCACACTTGATGAGGCTAGTTGCATGACATTCACTGGATGCTCATACTACCTATCAAGCTACACGTAGTTGACATATGCACCAATTGCGAGTTGGGCATGGCCAAGAAAGTAAGCTACATGGCGAGGTGTCAATCTCTCAAAAATAAATTTCTCTACTTCTCTTTAACTAGCAAGTAGTATAATGTAAGTAGGATCGTCCCAAGGGAGGTATGAAGTTCAAGTTGTTATGCAAATACTCTTAGCAAAGATGATTTTGTTGTAGAAACGCTGAAAATTGTAAAACGTATTCAAATATGAGATGAAATTGATTAAAGGTTCATTCTAGACCACGGAATACAAACCAAATTGATAGATAGCTATGTTCTTCATATTATCATGTTACTAACAACCCTAGAATAATTAGTACGCTCAACTATTCCGTTATTATCTCCTAGCTCACCGGATACGGAAGCGCTCGACTACCGGTTCCTACTTGCCAAGTTTCCTAGAGGTACGCTTACTAGGTTTGACTTAAACAAGTGCTCTAAGTTCTGTGAGATAAGGTTGCTCCTAGTGATGAACTCAAAAGCATGAATCACCTACTAGTGTTGATTTCTACATATAGGTACTTAACAAAGTCCCATCATCACTACCTATATATTGCTACTTGCGTTTATCTTCTCTAGACAATTACGGGTCGAAGAAAATCTAAACTAGCAAATAAATTAAGAATTAATGATTCAATTTCGAACTTAAACCCTTAACAAATAATCCATAGACAATATTAGCATGGTAGAAATCAAACAATAAAATTAATGAATGCAAGAGAACAAGTTTTTCATATCAAATATAGATTCATATTTCGGGCTTCGAAATCGCCCTTAACCGAAGAGAGTTTTAGTTAATCATGATATTGGAGTTCATCATCAAATAATAATGGAATAATAAAGTAAAGAAGATGAAAATATTAAATGAAAGCAAACCCTAGCTCCGGCTCTCTGCAAAACTCCAAGAAGAATACGTGATCCCAAAAGAATAGAAACCCTTTCTTTTTATAGCCTTCCCACTTTCCAAAATTAGGTCTTCAAAGTCCATCACCAAAAAGTCCACCAAGCCCATGAACCATGTGTGAGAAACCCATGTGAAAATATGTCTCAAAAATATGCTCGCCGGAAAACTGGGTTTCCGGTCGGAATTGCGCCGGAAAAGTCACCGGTCAGTCAACTCAGTCAATCACTGAGTCCAGGTATGAGTTGTGACCTAGTCAGAGTCTAACTTGGTGAGTCAAGGTCTGAGTTAGAGTGCTAACTAGACTGACTGGTTCTATTGGCCAAGACCTGAACCATTGCAGGCCATAACCCAGTGTTACACCATCTTGGTGCTTCACAACCTCCATTCCAACTCTTTGCAGTTCCATAGCACCTCAGTTGTAATTATAGTGGCGCTTCACTCCTCATATTCAGCTCATAATCTTGCTGCTCACTTGCACTACACCTTACAGCTTCCCTGGCTTTGTTCTCGTCTCCACAACTGCAGCTGCAGTTCCTGTGCACTTGCAATTTGAGATGCCTAATTCCAAACCAGCAGCCACAGCACCATTGAACCGAAAGCAACACCATCAGTTCATAGCAGCACCTCACATCAGTAGCGTCGACTCCAGCGACCACCACTGTTAAGCTCGAGTTCCATCACTAACGCCATCGTCTCGCTCGAGCTTAATGGCAGCAGCTCCATAACCACTGTCAAGCTCGAGTTAACACAACAAACCCAAACTCGACAGCGAGTTCACTCTTTTTCTCAAACTCCAGCTGCAGACTCCATCACCAGCTGCAGTCAAACAACCAGTAACAACAGCATACCACCACTGTTATACTCCCAGCCATCTAACCTGCCTGCAATCCATGGCTCCATCCGTAGCTTCAACTTCCCATCAATCACCAGAACCCACTGAATCACAGTAGCAACAACATCACAAAACTCATTGTTTCTCGGCATCAACTTTACTTCCATCTGCAACAGGAACTGAGCACCATCACCACTGGCATCCTTTCCACAGAACCCCTGTAACTCGCCAATCGCAGCTCCAACTTGCACCTGAGACCTGCAATTTCTTAGCCTGCCAGAGCCTCATCCACAAGCACCATTTGTTCCTCACTGTCACAGCCTTGACCCCTTCTTGAACTACAAATAATACTGAAACTGTCACTCCCAAGATTGATAACCCACAGCAATGACAGTATCTGTGAACTGCCAACATCACCAGTCCACCACTGCTGCCATTCATCCCTGCAACACATACACCACTAGCTTAGCATCTCAGGTCACACCAGTTCCATTGTCTCGGACCACCTTGCCACACTTTCTATGCCATTGCCACCAACCTGCAACTTCAGCTGCTCTAGCTACTACAACCAGAAGCCATTCAATCATAGCCCTAACATACATCTATACCTGCAATTTCACTTGCACCATTGCATTACAACAACCACCCATAGCTCAAAACCTACAATTGCTTCAATCACCTCCTGAAGGATCAGATTCTCTCCATATTGCAGTTCAGCTCCAGATCTGTCCATAACCGCCACCAGTTCACCTGCAACCTGCAGTTCATTCAAACCCAGCTCTGCCTTACCAGTTACCAGTTTCTCCTCCATTTCATGGCTGCAACACATCAGCACAAGCTCTAGGCAGCAAGACCCCACAGTACTTCAACATCGTGTTAGCAGTAACAAACACCACTGCTCTTGATTTACAGCTTCATGTTCTTGACCACCAGTTCAGATTCGACAGTAACTTGAATCTCAGAAGTAATAATCACCTGTAGCTGCAAAGCCTCATCTCTCAGCTGACCATTTCAGCTTGAAACCAACAGCTCAAAAGTCCAACAGTTCACCCTTTCTCTACTATGACTTTGATTTCAACTCCATCGAACCACCATTTACCTCAATTAACAAACCCTTGCTTCAAATGATTCAACCACCAGAATTCCACAGTACCAACCAATTTCAACCATCGAATGTCACAACAGAAACCCAATTTTCCAACCCTAATTCCTTGTCAGTTCACAACCCCTTCATTCCTAACTTCTCTGATTTTCTCAATCTTCATGAACAGATCTCTTTATCCCCAATCTCTCTCGAATTTAAATTCAACACCTAGCCATCAGAACACCATGAAGCCAGCCCAAAAGATGATTGGGAGAAGACTATTCTCTCAATTTTAGGTCCAGGTAATGATGAGAACAAAATTATGTTTCTCTGAACTTTAGGTCTTGTGTTAGAATAAGAATGGATGTATCCACCCCGGCAACAGATGGGATAAGGGGTGTTCAAATTTCATTTGGCCGCCTAGCCGTGGTGCCCTATTTTCTAAACTTGCATTGGTGATGTAGACTGTCTCCATTGTGCTCCCGATAGCGCTTGTCTGTGCAACGACGACTCTGCTCTCCTTGTTCTGAACGCTTTCTTCTTCCTCGAATTCTTCCACCAGCAGCCGCCTCTTACTTCTCATATTCACTTCTACTCTTCAATGTCTTTTCATCACTAAAGTTGTCATGCTTTTCAGACAGAATTTGCATCACTAAAGCCGACAAACTTTTCATATAAGGATGAAGAAATAAAAGCAAATATGAAAAATAATCGCTTCCAATAACATTTGCACTTTTTGCCCTGTTTCTTCTTCTTTTGCTTCAAACGACTCCAAAGCACCTAAAAGCTCAAATTCACACATAAGATACATATTTTACAAGAAAACTTAGCGAAGAAAGCATAAACAATAGATAAATATCAAGGTGTTTTAGACACCTATCAAATTCCCCCACACTTAGACTTTGCTAGTCCTCGAGCAAATCAAACAAAATAATTCTAAAATATACATACAACTCCGTCTCGTCGAGGCTACAGTTACTCTAAGCATGAATAACAGGCCTTTGAACCCCTAGGTGTCCCTAGTGGACGAGTTTTAGTCTCGTGAAGGTTTACTAGAGATATACCTACAAAACCTATATTTCCAACTCCGTCTATTTGTGACAAATCAATGAATGAATCCAAAATGACTACAGGAGGAGGTACCTTGCACAAATTCAGTTCATATATAAGTAAATAAAGCTCTAATTAGATAGTCGAACAAGCCACAATACTCGGAAACTAACAAACCACAATCGCAATGAAAAGATAAAGAAGATGGATATAGATGTAGATGTTGGCGAATGTTCACAAGTGTCCGATGTTTCCCATATCTGTCTGAAGGTCACTACCAAGATGAACCTACGCATCCTATTGGATTGAGCTACTGGTCAATTCTAATGTCAACTCACTGGCATATACAAGGGAACCAGGAGTGACTTTATTCACCAAATATAATACTTTCTTTTCTTTTTCTTTTCTTTTTCACTTTTTTATTTCTTTTTCCTTTTTTTTTTAGACGGCATGATTAGATCAAACTGGATCCAAGCGCATGCTTCTTGTCAGCAAGTACGTGATAGTTGCCTTGGATCCTGCATTCCACGCTTGTTTAGGCGACGGAGACAGGGACTACGTTTCACACATACCGCTATTCCCAAGTGTCATTCTTATTCCGTTTGGTCTAATTGGTCGGTCTCTTCTTTTTTTTTTTTTTTTTTTTTTTTAGCAACTCAATCATTCTATTTCATCCTAGCAGTAATAACACGTCGATGTTTAGTGACCCACCAAAGCACTTAGAGAACAATAGATAAATATGAAAAAATACAAAATAGAATGCGATATGGTGATATTCCGAGATATGGTAACGACTATCATGTTATTTGTGATTCCTGAGCTATGTTCGTTCTTGTTAATTAATGGGTTCCTCAACTCCTGCAATCAAAATGATTCCATCCACTAATGGTGTCATCCTAAAGGCACAAGTTTCTAGATTTCGGAGTTCAAAAAGCACAAATTTTTCTTGGTTTTTCTATTTTTCTGATTTTTTTTTTTTTTTTTTTTTTTTTTTTTTTGGCATAAAACTACTAAACGCATAAAACAAACTATACAAACATATAAATGCTCCCCCACACTTAAACTTTACATTGTCCTCAATGTAAAATTGAATCATCCAACGAAGGTTCAAGGTGGGAAATTCCGCAAATGATATGCAAAAACAAGAAAATAAAGATAAAATGCTTTAAAAATAAAAAGATAAAGGGAAAGATACAAAACCGGTGGGTTGCCTCCCACTTAGCGCTTGGTTTAACGTCGTCAGCCCGACGTTCAGCTCCAATTACTCCTCCAGAGGGAGTGGATCACTCAATGTGATCATATCCTGATTCTCCGTCACAAACTGCTCATAGTATGGTTTCAAGCGATGGCCGTTAACCTTGGAAATCAGCCATGTTTTGGGACTAGTAATTTCAACTGCACCATGCGCAAACACATTAGTAACAACAAATGGTCCAACCCATCTGGACCTAAGTTTACCCTAAACAATTTAAGACGAGAATGGAATAAAAGTACTTTCGCCTACTTCAAAACTCTTTCGGAAATCATTTTATCATGGAAAGCCTTGGTTTTTTCTTTATAAATGCGTGAACTTTCATATGCATCATTACGTATCTCTTCTAACTCATTGAGTTGAAGTTTCCTATGTTCACCAAATGCATCTAATTCCATATTACATACCTTGATAGCCCAATAAGCTTTGTGTTCAAGTTCGATGGGAAGATGGCAAGGTTTGCCATAGACAAGCCTAAAAGGAGACATACCGATGGGTGTCTTGTAAGCTGTCCTATACGCCCACAAAGCGTCATTGAGTCTATAACTCCAATCTTTCCTTGTAACATTCACCGTCTTCTCTAAGATGGACTTAATCTCCCGGTTGGAAATTTCAGCTTGTCCACTCGTTTGTGGATGATACGGTGTGCCAACTTTATGAGAAATGTTATACTTCTTTAGAAGAGCGTGAAAGGATCTCTTGAAGTGCGAACCTCCATCACTAATCACCACTCGAGGTGTTCCAAACCTAGAAAAGATATGTTCCTTCACAAACTCACAAACAATATGAGAATCATTGGTAGGAGTGGCTTTAGCTTCCACCCACTTAGAAACATAATCTACAGCAAGAAGTATAAAAAATTTCCCATTGGAATTCACAAAAGGCCCCATAAAATCGATACCCCAAACATCAAAAATCTCAACAGCGAGAATTGGTGTTTGAGGCATTTGGTTTCTAGCACCAAGGTTGCCTGTCCTTTGACACCTATCACAAGCCTTACAACATAGATATGCATCCTTAAACAATGTAGGCCAATAAAAACCACTTTCGAGAACCTTGAGGGCTGTCCTCTTGGCTCCGAAATGGCCACCACAAGCATATGAGTGACAAAAATTCAGAATTGATTGGAACTCGGATTCAAGTACGCACTGCGGATCATTTGATCGGAGCAATGCTTCCACAAATAAGGTTCATCCCATATATATTGCTTAGCAATCTTCTTAAGCTTGTGTTTTTGGAATGTAGACATGGAACTAGGTACTTGTCCTGTCACCAAGAAGTTAACGATATCAGCGTACCATGGAGTTGTGCCACCAACCGCAAAGAGTTGCTCATCCGGAAGCTATCATGCAAAGGAATCGCTTCTTCGGACACAACCAATCTGCTTAAATGATCCGCTCACAAGTATTCTCACTGCCCTTCTTGTCCTTGATTTGCAAGTTAAACTCTTGAAGAAGAAGAATCCACCTTATGAGCCTTGGCTTAGCATCCTTCTTTGTTAGCAAGTATCGAAGTGCGGCATGGTCGGAGAAAACAACCACCTTCGTACCCACTAAATAAGATCTAAACTTCTCGAGTGCAAACACTATGGCCAAAAGCTCCTTTTCAGTAGTGGAGTAGTTGATTTGTGCTCCGTTGAGAGTTCTAGAAGCATAATAAATGGCATATGGAACTTTGCCTTCTCACTGTCCCAACACGGCTCCAACGGCATAATCACTCGCATCGCACATCAACTCAAATGGCTTGCTCCCGGTCCGGTGGTTTGATGATTGGTGCGGTAGTCAACAACTCTTTCAAGGTGTCGAAAGCTTCCTTGCATTCCTTGTCACAATCAAAGGCCACATCTTTTTGCAAGAGTCTACACAGGGGCATTGCAATCTTGGAGAAATCCTTGATGAATCTCCTATAAAACCTGTATGACCAAGAAAAGAGCGAACCTCCCTCACATTTGTGGGGTATTGTAAGTCCGAATCAAATCTATCTTAGCCTTGTCAACTTCTAACCCCTTAGAGGATACAACATGACCTAGAACAATCCCATGATTCACCATAAAGTGACACTTTTCCCAATTAAGCACAAGATTAGTTTCTACGCATCGTTTAAGAATAAGTGCAAGGTTATCTAAGCATTTGTCAAAAGAATCACCATACACGCTGAAATCATCCATAAACACTTCTATGATGCTTTCCACATAATCTGAGAATATACTTACCATACAACGTTGAAAAGTGGCTGGTGCATTGCACAAGCCAAATGGCATACGTCTATACGCAAAAGTGCCAAAAGGGCAAGTAAACGTTGTCTTTTCTTGATCTTCTGGAGCTATCACAATCTGGTTATAACCTGAAAAACCATCAAGAAAGCAATAATAAGCATGTCTAGCCAACCTTTCAAGCATTTGATCAATGAATGGTAAGGGAAAATGGTCCTTTCGGGTGGTAGAGTTGAGCTTTCGGTAATCAATGCACACTCTCCAACCTATGCGGATTCTAGTTGGAACCAAGTCATTATCTTCGTTTTTCACCACCGTGATTCCGGACTTCTTTGGAACGACTTGAATCGGGCTCACCCATTTGCTATCGGATATGGGATAGATCACCCCTACTTCCAACAATTTCAGGATTTCCTTCTTGACTACTTCCATCATCGGAGGGTTCAAGCGACGTTGAGCTTCTCTTGTTGGTTTTGCCCCCTCCTCAAGAAGTATTCGGTGCATACATGTGGAAGGACTGATTCCTTTGATATCGGCAATGGTCCATCCAATGGCAGACTTGTACTCTCTTAACACTCGAACAAGCTTCTCCTCTTGCACCTTGGTAAGGTTGTTGGCAATGATCACTCTGTAACTCTTCCTTGTCACCTAAATACACGTATTTAAGGTGATCCTAAGAGGTTTCAACTCAAGAATAGGTGCCTGCACAATCGACGGTAAAAGTTTCTCATTAGTAAGCGGCAAAGAAACATAAGACACATTATACTTTGGTGGAACTTCTTGTAATGAGTTAAGAGATAAAACAGCCTCTTTAAGCTCATCACAAATAGACAATTCACTTTCAATGTCTTTGTATTTTCCATAACCTAAACCTTCCACTATGGTGTTTTCTAAAGCATCTTCACCATTCAATTCAAAAATCATTGAGCTAGAGAATCAATAATATCAATTGAAAAACGAGGAATGCACATCACTAGGATATCTCATAGCCTCAAAGATATTGAAACTTATGACTTCGTCATCAAATTCCATAGTTAAAGCGCCCTTGAAAACATCAATCTTTGTTCTAGCGGTTCTCATGAACGGTCTACCCAACAGACAAGGGAGTAGACGATGGTGAATCTTCATCCATCATGTCAAGAACATAGAAATCACCTTGGAAATATGAGTTGATTAAGTCTGCACCAAAACATCTTCAATAACCCCTTTCGGGTAAGAATTAGACCTATCAGCAAGTTGTATAACAATACCGGTATTCTTAAGAGGTCCAAGATTCAATGATTCATAAACGGAGGCAGGCATAACATTAATGGATGCTCCTAAATCTAACATAGCACGTTCAAACCTGATTTTACCAATAGTACATGGTATGGTGAAACTACCGGGGTCTTTCAACTTAGGTGGGAGTTTCTTTTGAAGATATGCCAAGCATTCTCCCCACACTCATTACCTCGTTACCGGTCAATTTGTGCTTGTTAGTGCACAATTCCTTCAAGAACTTTGCCCAACGTGGAACTTGCCTTATCGCCTCAATGAGTGGAATGTTCACTTCAATCTTCTTAAAGATTTCCAAAAGCTCTTGGTACAATGTCTCCTTGTTCGACTTTGCAAACTCTGCTAGGAAAAGGCGGAGAAGTAACGTAAGTAGAAACATGAGTTTTAGAGTTAGAATTTGTTACCGGTCAGCCTTTTTTAGGGGTTGTTTCACCCTCTTCTTTCTCCAACTCGGGTTCATGGGACACCTAGTGAAGTTTCCGGTTTCTCTACTTGCTTCCCACTTCGTAACTCAATAGCATTAGCATTCTCCTTGTGATTTATTGGTTGCGAAGGAAGTTTTCCCTCTGCTTGTGCCTCCAATTTGCTCACGGCATTAGCTAATTGACCCATTTGTGTTCGGATGTCCTTCATATCCATTGCTGTCTTTTGCTTATCTTGCACCATTGTGTTGAGAATGAGATTCAACTTGTCATCTATACTCGTGCCTTGAGGTTCTTGTGGTGGTCTTTGCATGAATTGATATCCTCCTTGTTGATTGAAAGTAGGATTTGCAGCAGCTTGCTTGTTGGCGTAGCTGAAATTCGGATGATGACGCCAACCTGGATTGTATGTGTTGGAGTACGGATCGTACCTTGGCCTTTGCTGATTTTGGTACATAGCACTTGCTTGCTCAACATCTTCGGCATATGATGATGGTATGACAGCTGCAGCTATTTGAGTCATCATTCTCTCCATGTTGCCCATCCTTTGTTCCATGTGTGAAGAATTGCTAACTTCATTCACCTTCCTTACTGCTGATTCATCTCGAGTGTAGAATTGTTGAGTGTTCGCAGCCATATTCTCCAACAAACTTGTAGCTTCCGCAATGGCTTTGTTGGTAAGTGCACCACCACTTGCGGCATCGATCAAATTTCTATCATTAGAAAGCAACCCTTCGTAGAAATATTGAATCACAAGTTGATCGCTGATTTGGTGGTGTGGGCAGCTAGCTAAAAGCTTCTTGTAGCGCTCCCAATACTCATGGAGAGTCTCTCCCGATACTTGCCTAATACCACAAATCTCCTTGCGAATCACAGTGCTTTTGATCTTTGGAAAATACTTCTCAAGGAACAATTTCTTCATCCCATTCCATGTGGTTATGCTTCCAGTAGAGGTAAGCAAAAGAACCACTCTCCTGCAGTATCTAAAAGAGAGAAAGGAAAAGCTGTCATCATAGCCATATCCGCATCTGCAGTTGCTTGCTTCATACTAGTCACAACATGATGGAATTGTTGCAAATGACGATTAGGATCTTCTCCCGCTAAACCTCTGAATTTGGGCAGCAAGACCCCACAGTACTTCAACATCGTGTTAGCAGTAACAAACACCACTGCTCTTGATTTACAGCTTCATGTTCTTGACCACCAGTTCAGATTCGACAGTAACTTGAATCTCAGAAGCAATAATCACCTGTAGCTGCAAAGCCTCATCTCTCAGCTGACCATTTCAGCTTGAAACCAACAGCTCAAAAGTCCAACAGTTCACCCTTTCTCTACTATGACTTTGATTTCAACTCCATCGAACCACCATTTACCTCAATTAACAAACCCTTGCTTCAAATGATTCAACCACCGAGAATTCCACAAGTACCAACCAATTTCAACCATCGAATGTCACAACAAACCCAATTTTCCAACCCTAATTCCTTGTCACCACAACCCTTCATTCCTAACTTCTCCGATTTTCTCAATCTTCATGAACAGATCTCTTTATCCCCAATCTCTCTCGAATTTAAATTCAACACCTAGCCATCAGAACACCATGAAGCCGCAGCCAAAAGATGATTGGGAGAAGACTATTCTCTCAATTTTAGGTCCAGGTAATGATGAGAACAAAATTATGTTTCTCTGAACTTTAGGTCTTGTGTTAGAATAAGAATGGATGTATCCACCCCAGCAGATGGGATAAGGGGTGTTCAAATTTCATTTGGCCGCCTAGCTGTGGTGCCCCTATTTCTAAACTTGCATTGGTGATGTAGACTGTCTCCATTGTGCTCCCGATAGCGCTTGTCTGTGCAACGACGACTCTGCTCTCCTTGTTCTGAACGCTTTCTTCTTCCTCGAATTCTTCCACCACCAGCCGCCTCTTACTTCTCATATTCACTTCTACTCTTCAATGTCTTTTCATCACTAAAGTTGTCATGCTTTTCAGACAGAATTTGCATCACTAAAGCCGACAAACTTTTCAGATAAGGATGAAGAAATAAAAGCAAATATGAAAAATAATCGCTTCCAATAACATTTGCACTTTTTGCCCTGTTTCTTCTTCTTTTGCTTCAAACGACTCCAAAGCACCTAAAAGCTCAAATTCACACATAAGATACATATTTTACAAGAAAACTTAGCGAAGAAAGCATAAACAATAGATAAATATCAAGGTGTTTTAGACACCTATCACTACATCAATATGCAAGTTAGAAGAGCTTGCATGAGCCTAAGAAGAGTACGACATGAGCCTGATTGATGCACCCTTGGCACGAGCAAGGCAAGTGCATGCTTTCAGCAATGCCTAAGCAGGTGAAAAGGAGGGTATTAGGCCTGCAATGGCCTATACGTAAGTTCAAGGCATACTTTATGCCTGGACAAGACTCGGAAACCAATGATGCATATAAGTTGCATCGTCCATAGCCTTCAAGGATTTAAACCCTTCGCATAACAAGGGTAAGTTGGAACGGTGTTGAAGATAAATTAGTCGTATCATGCTTGTCGAGCATGCTTTCAATGGCAAATAAACGTGCATTTGCCTAGCTTTAAGGCCAGTTAGTAGCATCAGAGTGGCGCATCATGGAAGATATGGCCTGCGCCCCCAGACGCGCTAGGAGAAATTTTCCGGTCTGTCACTGTTGGTATCAGAGCAAGTTCCGAGATAACTCTAGGGACTGTACTGGAATGACTTGTTGGCGAGTATTTTTCTTAAATGGAAAACTTAAAGTTGGAGAGTTGGCCAACTTTTGCGTGAGAAAGAGTTTGTAACTGCTATGCCAGTTACTTTGCGAATCGATTTGAGCTTGTTTCAAGTACTGTGAGTTTGTCTGGCCTAAGTGGCATCCCACTTACGAGTGGATATCCGGAGGACCGTTTGGAATGGTAGGCAGACAATGGTACTGATCAAACCCACACGTTGGTAACTGGCTATCAGTGTGCGTTATCGGGCCGGCTTACATCCCACTTACAAGTGGCAACCTGGATGACCGTCAAGGACGGTATCATGTTACACACAATATTACAAAAAAAAATAGCATGTTGCTTTATACTCATGCCAAATAAACCTTGTGAATCTTAGGGATTCCTAAGCGTGTAATATGGGATGCCCACTTAGGATACCTTGTTGAGATATCATTTGGCAATTGGCCAAATTGATGTTCTTGGTAATGTTGTGGACTCATTTTGGATTACTGGGTATGCGGTATGGGACGTTTGCTCGGAGGTCCTAATTGATGTTCCATGACAAACTGAAGACACCTTGCGTGATTTCTGAGCATCTGGTATGTGACTTTTGCTCAGGTATCCAAATCGAAGAGCTTGTCCACAATAGGTTTTGTTTTGAATTTCGGGGACGAAGTTCTTTAAAGGGGTGAATGATATAACACCCCATGTTTTTAGCATGGCGCATGCTCAAACATGCGTCATGGCATGAGATAAAGCTTCATCTCAAGCTCAGTTGTGTATTAAGAGGAATATTGGACTAGTGTCAATATGGCGCCAATTGCGAAGTATATTGGAGCCAATCTCGCACTGATAATACATCATGCCAGTTAGGTGGATGGCCTAGAACAAAGTAGTGCCATAATGTCTAAAATACACATTTCATTGGCCTAAGGAAAAATATCACACCACAATGGTGCAACATACCAAAGCAGACTGGCCTTGGCAATGTACAACCGTCATGGCTGGACATTGCAGTGGCCTATGGGTCAAAGCCGGAAGTACATCCATCATGTCCCTTCACTGGACCTGGCTTAGAAAATGTTCATCCATCATGGCCGGACATTGGAATTGGCCCGTGGGCCAGAACTGAATATACAACCATCATGGTCGGTTATCCAGAGAAGCATGGCAACGACCATGAATAGTGAAGCAAGCACCTCAAAAGGGGACTTGTGGAAATGTCATGCCCCCCGACCACCTAATTTAAGTTGTAAAATTGTCTTTAAAACATATATAGAGAGGGGTAGTTGGTTTAAGGTGAATATGCGGACCATGCACCAAGTAAGCTTCATAGCTTAGCCGAAGAGTATAAATGATGCTTAGGCCTAACTTATAGATGCGTAGCCTTGCCAATGGAGCATATTTAGGCATGGTGTTGATGGTGGATTTTCAACAAAGGTCAAAATCGTAAAATCATGATACTGCATGTTTCTGACACGGCTTTAGGAACGCATGTGACGATTCATATTTTACGAGCCATGATGCATATGTCACTCGAAAGGCCTCCCCGGAGCGTTCGATGCTGCTCATTTCATCATGACCTCTATGTAGAATAACATGATTGGGCGGTTCTCCATATGATTGAGAGCTTAACGCCTTCAGGATGTCGGTGATACTCACTGTTCCCTGACTACATAGAGAGACCCCCCTCTACATAGAAGAACGATTGGGCGGTTCTCCGTATGATTGAGAGCTTAATGCCTTCAGGACGTCGGTGACACTCACTATTCCCTGACTATGTAGAGAGACCGTGTATAGATTCAGGCGGCTCTCCATACATAATTGTTGAGAGGGCTAAATGCCTTCAGGACATCGGCAACACTCGTTGTTCCCTGACTATGCAGCTTTCAGAATGAATATGACGCTTTAACTGGCTAATATCCCTTCTGTAATAGATTAATTCTACCGTGACATTCACCACTGAATTCCTAGAAGATAATCTATTTTATCTCATTACTCCGATTCCATGGTTGAATCCACAGACGATCTTATGGAATGGAAATAGATAATTATTTTATCTCATTACTCCGATTTCATGATCGAATCCACGGATGATCTTATGGAATGGTAATATATAATTTTATTACTCTAATTCTATAGTCGAATCCACGATCCCATGGGATGGTAATGTAACTACTCAATTTATTACTCTGATTCTATGGTCGAATCCACGATCCCATGGAATGGTAATAATCGTTTTATTATTCCGAATCCATGGTCGAATCCACGGCTGATCCTATGGATTGATACTAAATAACTACTCACCTTTATTACCCAGTTTCATGAATCATTCTCCACTGAATTTGATAAATTAGTAATAAATACTCAACAACCGGGCATCCAGACTATCACTGAGTAAGCCCCTGAAATGATGCAAGTGTACTCGACAATGATGCACGAACGAGCACCCAAATGCCCGAACGAGCATTCGAAAATACGGACAAATGAGGAATCCTACACAAAACATGAGAAAAAAAATAATATAAAAATAATAAAGAGGCGCCTAGGGACCGGGCCTACCGGCCGGCCGGTCATGCCACCATGGCCGGTCCCCCACGCCTCTTCCCTTTATTTTTTTATTATTTTCTTATTTTTATGAACTCATGAAAACTCCTTCATTCGAGCAACTTTCCTTGTTTGAGCAAAACTCACGGTTTCTCCATATTTTCACGGTTTTATGAGAAATAATGATAAAATAGGGAAAGGTGTCGTGGGACCGGGCAACCTAGCCGGCCGGCCATGCCCTAGCAATGGCCGGTCCCACACCTTACAATCCCTAGTCTTTCATAATTATTATTTCCCTCATCATATGAAACTTCTCCGTTTGAGCAAAAATCATGGTTTCTTCATATTTTCTCAAATATTGCCCAAACCATAAAAAAGCCAAAAAGTCAAATGGTCATATGACCGACTAGGCTATTCACGAAAAATATTAAAATATTATTTTCATTTCTCGAAATATTGATTGAATGAGCAAAGTCCTACTTGCTCGTTCGAGCAAAATCAAGAATTTCAATCAAAAATCGAACTCTTCTGAAAATCCAAGATATTGCTCAAAAGCACACCAGGAAATACCAAAACTCTTAGGACTGAGACACGGGCATGCTTCCTTGACCGACCAAGGCCGGCCTTAAGGCTTGCAAGGAGCCGGTCCCGCACATTCTTATAATTCTGATCTAATTTGCTCAATTGCTCATTTTGAGTCCAAACTATTTCCAACCAACTTGGAATTTGCTCAAACGACCATCAGCTGGTCCCACGAACGCCAAGGGCCGGTTTCATGCCCTCTTGGTCGGTCCCTCACTTCTCCATAAATTAGGTTTTATTACCTAATGCTCAGACGAGCACTATTTTAATAAATGATGAAACCGGCATTTAATCATCATTCTTTCACCAACTGGTCAACTCAAAACCCTGGTGCACGCTCACTCTAACAATTGGGCACCACATGGTCGTCCATTATCCCATGTGGTCGGTCCCTCCCTCACTCATGACCTATTTTCAACAATTCATCAATTGACGAACAATTGATCAAAAATTAGGGTTTCGAACAAACGCTTCACAAATCATCATTCTGAGCAAGTTCAAACACTAATAAATTTATGTTGATCCAGTAATCAATGTTCAGATTAATTATATAATATTTGGTAGTCTGCCAATATTTTAATTAATATTTTATTGGGTCACGTTACCAATAAATAATTCGTCGAATTGAGCAATACTTGCTTAGTTGCTCGAATATTGATCCAACTATCAAATTTCAGTAATTTACCAGTAATTCATCGAATTGAGCAATACTTGCTCAGTTGCTCGAATATTGATCCAACTATCAATATTTAGTAATTCGTCGAATCGATGCTCAGTCGCTCGAATTTACTTAGACGAGCAATATCTAAGAACTGTACGTCTAACATGTTCAATCCATGAATCATTGAGCATTCATCAATCATGCTCAATTCAACAAAACCTAGACTCATTGTCTAATCAGTCAACAACCGACTAATTAAATACACGTCTGTCTTGCAGACTCAACGATTCGTGAGACATCAATCACGTCACATGGGGGGATATCAATTAAGGTTTTGGTCTGGCGGCCTACGGCACGTGTGTTCATCCACGATGAGAAATGTGAGTAAGTCGTGCAAACGGTTGAAGGAGTTAGCAAAGTAGTGGGTGGACGGTTAACCAAGTCTCCGCACGACATGGAACTGGTTTTACCACGATCTCCCACTTTCCCACTCTTTCACTCAAGAAACCATCACACTTACAGGGATCAAGGTGTTTACTATTCTGACAATATAAATAAGTCTCTGGATCCACGATTGAACAACAACAATTTTTCGAGCAATGACTCTCAGAAATTCCATCAATCGACCAGAACTTATTCGAACTCAATAGTTCATCAATTGGCGAAAACCTTCAACACATCCACAATCCTTGATTATCATTGATCCCACACAATTCTCAGCTACCGTCCTACAGATCAACCCATCTCCCTCTTTGTGACTAAATTGACTCCGGAACGACCATTGACTTAGTTTAGGCCAGAGTCCTACAGATTGATCTCTCGAATTCAAGCACTCCCTTTGCAGTGCATCTGTGTGAGGTTAAGCATTTTGCTCGGTTGAGGAGTCCTGTTCGTACGCTCGTCTCTTCACTTCCCTAAAAACCAGCAAATCGTTTTTCCCCATCTACAGATTGGTGACCACAGTGGGAGATTAATCTCTCGGTTACAATATCAAACTTTCACAAAATTGTTGATCTTAGGTCAGGTTCAGTTACAAATCCTAACACAAAAAATGCTAGCACTAGCAACAATGGTGGTACTCCAGAAACTACTCATGCTTCCAACATCGGTGCTGGTGATACCACTCCTCCTCATACCAACATTGGAGACCATCCCCTGTTCGGCCGCTCTCCCGAATAAATCAGAGAAAATCCACCTACCATAGGTGATCTCATGAAGGTGCAAGAAACTCTCGCCAAAAACCAGATTGACATGGATGCAACACAGAAAGAGTTGTGCAATTATCTCAAAACTCTCACTCACAAGATGTCAGAGAAAACTCAGGAGAAGGGAAAATCCAAAGAAACATCTTCGACTGCTGATCCTGAAGTCACTCCAACCCATCTAGTAGACGATGATGAAGTCCACAAGGCTGCAGATAATCCACCAACAAAGGAACCTGCATGCTTCATCACCCGTGAAGACCTGGAACGATTTATGGAGGATCAAGGAAAAGACAAGACACCATCATTCCATCGTCATCAACCTCCATATCCTGCTACTACACAGAGGATCCCTCTCCCGAAAGGTTATACTTCTCAAATGTTCACACTTTACAATGAAACAGGGAATGCTCGAGAACACGTCTATCGATTCTTGGAGGGACTACGAGAGCACGAACACAACCATGTCGTTCGTCTGAAGGAGTTCTCGAAATCGCTGACAGGCCAAGCATACATCTGGTACAAAAACATTGCATGTGGGAGCATTGCTAGTTGGGAGAAATGGTTAATGCCTTATACATGAAATACTTCTTCGTCTCTGAGCACATTACTCTCTCCGACTTAGGAAGAATGGCTCAAAAGAACATTGAATATCCGAACGACTATGTGAAGGGATTCATAGTTCAAGCTTTGGATTGTCATGACCCTAATGTCACTGAAAAACAATTGGTGGACTTGTGCATCAACGGAATGATCTCGGTCTACATAGCCTTGCTGGAAAATCTCCGGTTCCAGACTTTCTCAGAGCTTCATGAAGCAGCCAAAAGATCAGTGACTACTGCACCTGTTTTACTGGAAAGAGCAAAGTCTGCAATGTCAAGGAACCTCGAAGCAGGCGACGCCTAGTCAACAATCAGTACAATCTCCATCCTTCAACAAACGTTATTGCTGAAAGGAATGAAAGGAAAACCGAAGCACAACAGCATAAGAATGCCCCTCCAACATCCCAGGCTCCTCTGAAGGCGCAAAGAAAAGATAACCAATCCTGAAATGCACAAACCTCGACCAGGCATCAACGAACGGGGAAATGATCAAACGTGGACTCAAACTTCCCTCTTCCCACTGAAGAAGTGATCGAGTTACTGGAAGTATGTGATCAAGATGATGCAATCAAATTGTTGTTCATCAAAGAGAGCCAACTGAAGAAAAAATGGAGAATCCCAGGCACCTTCATAGATTCATCAATCATCCAACAAGTAACTGCAATATTTTGAAGCACATCTTCAAAGAGAAGGTTGATCCACAATAGCTTCAACTGGGGACTGAAGGAGTACACAAGAATCCTCTCCCGACCAGAACCTTTACACTCTTTGAACAACCAGTCAAAGAAGCAGTTCAATCGTTGATCGAGCATATCTGTAAAATTGCTCTATCTATCTAAGGAACAAAGGAAAGACATGTTCACAACACCTAATTACATTTTGCCAGACGTCTGTCCATCCCGGAAATACTCCTTGAACCTTCATCCACAAGCAAAGAGATGCACTACTAGGGACTGCTTACCACAGTCCATTTCAGAGGAAATAAATTTGGAAGAATGTTGATCGATGCTGACACCACCATCAACACCATTCCACTAAAAACCATCAGAGCCGCAGGCATCACTAGACAAGAAGCTACTCGTGATCCATCTCAATCAGAGCCGGCCTTGAAGGAACGCTCAGAAACACTTATGGTCACATCATTCTCAAAATGAACATAAGTTCGGGAAAAAACCAAGTTTCACATAACCAGGAAGATCCAGGATATGACATGTTCTTGTTGATGGTGGATTTTCATTTAAGGTTAAAATTGTAAAAAACCAGAAAATCATGCGCTGACATCTTGTAAAAGATAAAGCCATTAATAAGTGTTGGATACTCCCTCACTTAATTCACCTAGAATGGAGCATGTGGCAACAATCCCATTCTATGAATACACGAAATTCATCCAGGTTGGAGCATGTAGCAACAATCCCATATACCCTGTGAATTTCTAGCATTATTAATTAATGCGCAATCAGCCTTGTATTTCCTGTACTCATTATCAGTGCGGCATGACGACTGAGTGTTGCTCTGTAAGAGCAACACGAACCTCCAAGCATTATAATGAAACCATGTACGAAATACCCGCATACATGCCGACTCTCGGTGTGTTATACTAGCCCGATTGAGCCCTCTCGGTGTGTTATACTAGCCGATTGAGCATCCAGACCGACCAGTATCGGTCCGGATATGATCACGCTCATCCAACTCCACAAGCATGATTGGATGACCCCGCATCAATTCCATCACCCCCAAGCGGTATGGAATATCCACTGCCAACCAACGCGGACCCCGCATGGTCGGCCTCCCTCCGCACTGGCTTAGCTTGCCAAAACGTCCAAACCATAGCAGTATGGACGGAAAACCCTAAAATTAGGGTTTGCGGCATATTACATGTGTCGCAAAATAGTCTTAACCATCCATCTTCGCAGGTATAGATGGAGGGTGTAGATGTAGATTCAAAGGGCCCGGAGCATGTCAACACAATCACCGTGGGCCCGCCTACATACCTGACCAATCGGTCAGGACCAACCATGGTTGGTTATCCCAATTCGTACGCCGAATGAAGCATTGACACACGACCTTGAAACCCAAAATTAGGGTTTTGAGCATCACGAGCGTCCATCTTCTCCGGTACGAATGGAGGGTCCAAGATTAGATTAAGCGGAGTCCGGTCATACCAAAGCATGACCACCGTGGACCCATCTATCCCCTCACCCGATCGGCCAAGGCATATCACGCCTGGTCATTCCAAGACGCGCGCTCAAACTAGCGTGGTCACACCTCCCAAACCGCAAACTAATCTCGACCGCTCAACTTCGCCTGACGATTTGAGTGGTTCGAGATCACGTTTTCATGGTATAGTCAGTGTAGGCGTGAACACCAGCCTACCACTTACACGCTAGACCGGTCGGCCAAGACCGACCAAGTTAGGTCATCTTGGAACGCTACCGAAGTGAGCATGGTGCGCGGATTTTTGCGGTACCAAATTCCTATTACAAAATCGATCTCCACCACTCCTCTTTGCCGGTCAAATTGAGTGGCCTAGATTGCACCTTCATGGGACAGTGAGATATGGACGTGTACACCAAAGATGTTATCTACACGCATGCCCTGTCGGTCCTTTCCAAAACCTTCCCATACTTGGTTTCGACCAAGTCAAGAGTGATGCTTGCGCACCTCTTCAAAAACCCTAATTCATTAACGGTCGCAGATGAGTGTCTCAAAGATCATCTCGTCCGTCCAACTTCACCATCTTGGTTATACAACCCTGGTCAGGAGTTAATTGGTCAGTGAGGCGTCACCACCCATCACTTTACCACACCATGATGCAGAAGACTGCATAAAATACACATGATACTTCACAAGTATCAACTTCCCGAATAACGCAGTTATTCAATTCAAAGATTACATGCTACCTTTTGTGGATCCACGATTCACACATTCCGCATATCAATCATGTCACAAACCGGGGATACATACGGGGTATTGGTCCGGAGGTTTACAAACGTGCGGCGTGCAACGCGCTATCACAAGAACGTGTTAGGAAGTTATGGACGGTTAGAGATGACGGAGAAGTGGGCAAGACTGGTCGTGTAACACCAACACACACCTCCACTACTCCATCACTCCACTTCCTCCACTTCCCACGAGAGACGTGAATAAGGCTCAAATGACTTGTATAAATAGGTTCTCCTCCCTATTTTCCAAACAGGAGAAACAAGAGCAAGTCCAGACAAGAAACAGAAACCAAGTGTTAATACAAAACACCGGAACTGATAGCTTGCATCCTGTAATCCGGTTCAACTTTCTATTACAATTCATAAGCAAGCCAACACCTTCACAATCTCAACACCTTCTTCGCTTGCCTCCCTAAGATCAACCCCATCTCATTCACTTTGTGACCGAAACAAGTCTGGAACGACCATTTCTTGGTTTAGGCCGGACTTGCACTGCATTGATTTTCGAATCTACAAGCACTCACCGCAAGTGAGTGCATTTGTTTAGGGGTTTAGATTCATTCCTCATCCACACACCCCAAATTACCAAATCCGGCAGAATAGTTTTCACCCATAAACAATTGGCGACCACAAATGGAGGTTAATCTCTCGGTTGTAAAGTCAATTTCTTCTAAATCCGATTCAATTTTATCAATTTCAATAAGGGTAGATCTTAGAACCAATTCAATCGGCAATTCATTTCAAGATGGTGGAACTCGGTGTCCGGATCAGCAATCAATTCTGATGGAGCTAGTGTAGATAACACTCCGGTGTCGATGTACTCAGCCGGTGGAGCTACCGTGGTCAATACATCTCGTGGAGCCGTCATTTCTATCACCAACGCTAGCGGAGCAGAGATATTCCAAAGAGGTGTAACTCCTCCCATCACCGAGCCGGAGCGCCGCAAATCCCGACATCTCCTCAAGTGTAACACCTCCCGGTAGTTACCAGAGCAACAACTTTCACTCCTTCATCGGGACGAGGAGCCGGAGGCACAAGAGGAGGGACACCGTCTATTACCATTGCAGACTTGATGGAGAAACAGGAAGTGCTTGCTAAGACTCAAACGGATATGGCCGCAACTCAGAAAGAGGTACTCACTTTCCTTAAGAATTTGACCGAACGATTGCCGCAAGATTCACGACAACCCTTGGAGTCGGCAAGAGATGCATTCAATATACCGGAGCGGGCGTTTCCACTATGACCCACATGAATGAAGAAACTCATGTTGCTCCCGAGCGCCAAAGGGAGAGGGACCAGCCTTCCAACTTCATTACACGTGAGGATCCGGGAACGACTTCTCCAAAATCGAGGAAAAGGAGACCGAAAGGATGTACACCAACATCGGACCACCATACCCTCAAGATGTACAACGAATTCCTCTTCCAAGAGGTTACACCTCTCCCGATTCTCCCTCTACGACGGCACTGGTAATGCTCGTGAACACGTCTCCCGATTCTTGGAATCCTTGGGAAACATGAATACAATCATGTTCTGCTGAAAGAATTCTCGAAATCACTTACGGGAGGGCGTACACTGTACAACAACATCGCGCCTAACAAAGATATCCAATTGGAGCGAGATGGTCGGTGCTTTCTATAGAAAGTATTTCTTCGTGTCCGAACAAATCACCTTTTCAGATCTAGGAAGAATTCTCCAAATGAACAACGAGCATCCTAACGACTTCGTCAAAGGTTCGAACCCAAGCGCTGGATTGTCACGACCCGAATGTCACCGAACGACAATTGGTGGAGTTGTGCATCAACGGGATGATACCCATATACCCGCTTGTTAGAGAATCTGGGCTTTCAAACGTTCTCACGAACTCCATGAAGTCGCCAAACGTTCAATAATAAGCGTACCATTGCATTGCTAGAAAGAACCGAGTTGTTCGAAGTGAAGATTCACGTGAAAGTCGAGGGAGCAGGCGCCTCACGAACAAGCAATACAACACTGGTCCTTCTGTGAGTGTAGTGGGCGGAGGAGAAAAAAGGAAAGCTCCAGTGACGGAACAACAAACCAAGCTGTAGGATTCAAATATCGCACAACATATTCTCTTAGCGTGCGAGATTCAATTATTTTCTTAACTCGCGAGAGTGTCTCGAGAGAAGGTAGCAAGACTCGCGAGAGTGTCTCGAGAGAAGGTAGCAAGGCTCGAGAGAGTGTCTCGAGAGAAGGTAACAAGACTCGCGAGAGTGTCTCGGGAGAAGGTAGCAAGGCTCGAGAGAGTGTCTCGAGAGAAGGTAACAAGACTCGAGAGAATGTCTCGAGAGAAGGTAGCAAGAGCTGAAATTATTAAAGGGCTCGCGAGAATGTCTCGCGAGACGGTAGCAAGAGCCTGCGAAATTATCAAAGCACTCTCGAGAGCATGAGGCGTATATGAGCCGTCATCCACTATGTAAACACCTATATAAAGAAGAGAGCGGGGAGAGAAAAAGGGAGGATACACTTGAGAGAGGTTAGACAATTTAGAGAGAGAAAAACTTTATTTTCTTGATCATCTTCTTCCCCAAATAATTAGATCTAGGGTTCTAGAAAATATCCATTAATGGAGATTCTAAATGTAATACTAATGTAACCTCAACAATCATAGTGAAGAATCGTGGATGTAGATCACATTGATCGAACCACGTAAAAAGTCTTATGTGTCTATTTAAATTTCTAGCACTTATATTTGGAATTTAGGTGATTAATATGATTTAGATCTACAAAATATAGTGAGGGGTGTAGTGTGGGAAATCCTGCAACTACATATGCGCTAGAAACAGGGACCTAATCTTGTGGGTTCAAGAATTTTAGAAAAATAAGCTCACATGGGTGACGGACTCCATTGGATCTCAGTAGATTTCGAGATCAAATGAAGAATATTATCAAGAGATTAGGATATTACATCTTTAAGAGACGAGCAATGATGTGAGAGATAAATTAAGAGGCAACAAGTTTTCAATCAAAGATTAATTCCCACCGATCTCTAATGAGTGTTGCTGGTGATGAGACGAAGAATATAAAGTCATCGAGCAAGCAAATAAGAAAGGCATGATGGTAACATTACTTCGTCACCATTCAGCCTCAGGAGATCAATTAGGACAATCAGCGAAGAGAAGATAGTTCAAAGTGAATCAACAACTAATTACGATGTAAATTCATTGAACCATGGAGAAATCAACATTCTGATTAGAACGGGAAGAGCAAAGCAAGAGAAGGAAAGACGCGATGGTTTTATTTACTTCGCGACAAAAGACCATTCGCATCCACAACCCAATTCTGAGGCAATCAAATCAGTTATCAGTTCGCAAAAATCAGTACATGTGAAGTTGAACCAACATGTGATAGAGAAAAGTACAGGCAAATTGGAATCAAATAGGGAACCATCGTTGAAAAACGAATTTTTTCAGGAGATTTGTTTCATCAGCGAACAAGACTGCACCAGAAATTACAGAGAAGTTTATGACGAAATATAAGATACCAGCGAGATTTACTTAGTCACCAATTTATGTGAAAGAAGAACACGCAGTAGCAACAAGTTTGTTAGGGAGATCGTTCTCATGCTAAGGCAAACCTTTGTCTCGTCATAAGTCTATGCGAAGAGAGACTTTGAGAAAGTTGGGTGAAGAGATACTTTGTGGAAAAAAGAAAACCATCAGTAGAGAAAAGAAGAAGAAAGGAGGAAGACAATAATTATACCAGGGGCAATTGTGAAAGAACAACCCGATTCGCAATAATTCGATTACGAGACAACACATAAAAATTGCAAAGGAATTCTTTTCTCATCAATAGCATTGCCGACAGCGAAGAAATATAAGCATAACTTTGACAAATCAATCAGTTCGGCGAAGAGACAAATCCATTTTTTTTCGTGAATATTCCTCAACAGCAAACAATGAGAAACTTAAGCAGCATAAGCTCGCGACAACTCACTTCATCAGTAATACTAGGCGAAGGTTAAAAATTAGGCGAAACGGTTTCGCAGGCGAAGATTTTCTCTTCAATAACTCATTCTTTCTAATGGGCGGGAGAAGAAAAAGAAGGCAAAGGAAACAACTCAAGTGAAGAAAAATTCATTGCTCGCCAACAACATCGACTTAGGCGAAGACAACTCGGTGGAAAAGAGGAATGAAGATTAATGATTTATTTGGCTTATACTTACTCGCAAATAATTCCATGAGACTCACAACGTTCGCGAGTGCCAAGAAACGGTCGACGGAGGATTTTAGCTTAATTTATGGAATACCGTTGAAAGATCCTTACCGTATAAGCCATCAAGAGGAACACATGCAATCACCAAAGAAGCATGCGAGCAACGCAACCAAAGTAAGAGAAAGAGTTAACTCCGACCAACAATCTCGTCAGAGAGTACAACATTGATCAACTCATAAGAGCAAGATGATGTCTCATCATCAAACTCATGAAGATGGTATCTTCATCATCTAAAAATGAATCATTTGAAACGAGTCATAATCCGTAAAAATCAAGAAGAGGATGTAAGGAGATTTTCCAAAGTACCTCAAAGTATCAATCCCTGACGATGATGTTCATAGTAAAGGATGTAAGGCTACCGATTGACAACATCATGAGAGTAAAGAAGTTTCCTGAGAAAATTTACTTCCGTCAAACAAAAGAATATAGAGAAGCAAAGCGAAAAATAAAGAAAAACATACTTCATCAACTGCCTACTTCGTCAGACCTCCCAGCGAAGTAGTTTGTTCTCTTCGCAAACATATTCCAGCGAAGACAACAACTCAGGAGGGGAAGAAGAAAAGATGATGAGGAAGAGTATAAAAGACATTAAGATGAGAATAACATATGCGGATCTCGCTATTTATATGAAAACAAAAGCCCGCGAGAGATGGTTAGAATTGGAGCAAGCAAAACTGAGGTCATAAATTCGGATTCGCACACAAACAAAATTTTAGCATATTTTTGGATTAACAAGGTAGAGCATAAGATCTAATTTCAGCATAGTGCATCAATTTCATAAAGGTATTCTGCCTGATTGGTTCAAGAGGAGACTACAAGCATGCGGTCGCAAGATCGAGTCCCATTCCACCAAATTTTTCACGTGATTTTTTTCGCGCATTTTACTCAAAGTTGAGCACGGAATTTTTGCCACGGTATTATTCCCTTCGCAGATGATATACGCCTACTTCATATAAATGTTTACTTCACACAAATTTACTCGTCACGAGAAGTCATCTTTGTAAATACTTACGAAAACAAGAAGAAGAGAACTTTGCCAAGCCCGAGTTCGCTAAGAGAAAGCCAAATTTCAATAAATATTTCGCGAAGCAAGGAAAAGCGTTGACGATTATTTCGCAAGAGAGGGTTAGCACATATGGTGCGAGAGAGAATATGCAAAAGGCAAGTCAAGAGTTCAAATCTCATTTCTCGCAATTCTTTTTGCTGCGAGATAATTATATTTTATGCGACGTTCATACATTTCAAGGATGCTAGCTTCGCAAGCAAATTATATACTTCGCAAGGGACAACAACTGGAAACCACAAAAGTTAAATATGAGAATGAATGAAAGAAGTGACAGAAATGAAGAAATGAATGAAAGAATGAAGACATGCGATAGTTTCGCAAAGATAATGAGAAGAGATAATCAAAAATGAATGATTGAATGAATTGACAAAAATGAATGAGTAAATGAATGGGACGAACCTTTATGGCGTACACCTAGTTCGCGAATTATATTTCATAAGAGGCAAATGTAAGACCTAAAGTGCGTCATATAAGGGGTATCTCTTAACATGGCTCGGGTGGAAGGTTACACCGCTCACGAAACACAGGTCATGCAGATTTAGGGCCCATGAAAGCCTATCCAGGAAGAGGTACCTTGGATTCTCAACTATATATATAGGTTATACCCTGGTTGGGCGGCCGAGGTCTCTTCCTAGAGTCGGTGTATGCTCAAGGCGCCTAGGTACACGGTTGAGCCAGTGCCGGGATGGATGAACCTACCACACAGCCATTCTTGGCAAGTCTTGGCATATGTTGCACTCGCCCGAAGAAAACTCCACTTAGGGTGCAGTCTCGTAACCATAAACCCTATAGGTATAAGGGATAAGAGGCTGCAAAACAACTTGGTTGTTGTTAAGACCGGATGGGAGGAGCTAGTCTTGTATGGCCGATGTTTCGCCTCCTTGAAGGGGCAACCGGGAGATGATAAGGGCGACGCTCTCCATTAGGGGGGGTGTCAAAACAGACGCAAATGTCATGAGGCTTTGTTTTCGCAAGGAGACTTAGGCTTGTCATATTTGTGCAATGATCCTGAAGAGGCAATAATACTAACGCGAGGGTAAGGCGAGATCAATGGGTCTTTACACGAAAGTGTACGGACGTCTGCGATTTCGTCGCAAGACGGCAATGTCATGGGGCTCCATGTTCGCAAGGATATTTAGGCCTGTCATATTGTCGCAAACAAAACATCTGCAGAGGCAAAAATACTTGAAAAATGATAAGGCAAGATCAATGGGTCTTTACATGCAAGTGTAAAGGCGTCCTGCGATTTTGTCGCGATGAAAAGGTGGCGGGGAGGACCTCTAATTAGGGAGGTCTAACTTGGAAGTCCACACAAAAATGACAAGGCAAGGTCAATGGGTCATTGCATGAAAATGTAAAGACGTCCTGCGATCTTGTCGCAATGATAAAATTCAACATAAAGCAATGAAGAGATTATACTATCGCATGAGCACAACGCGGAGATAGAGGGAAAGATAAGAATGAAGAAATAACTCACCCATTCAACACTTTTTCAACGATTCTACCTTCGTAGATAAAGAACAGAGGCAACAATGGATTACCGAAAAAACATTTTATGTTCTTTATTTTCTCGGCAATGTTCTTTATTTTCTCGGCAAGAATCATTTCCAAGGAAGATGTTTACCAATGAACAACAAGAATCCTCACCAAAAATGGAATAATGACTTCCGCATGAACAGAGGCAATACTTCTTATACTTCAAGGATTAATATTTCTTAAAGTTTGAACTTCGCGAAAGAATAGAGCATAGCATGGGGAAATAACATGGAGCGAGAGTTTCTCATGATGGATTCGCAATACTTCTTATATTTAGAGGATTAAGTACTTCTTATACTTCTCAAAGGATACTTCATACTTCTTATATATTTCGAGGATTGAGTACTTCTTATGCTTCTTCAAGGATACTTCATACTTAGCATACTTCAAGAGATAATACTTCTTATTCACTTCTCAAAGCTTGGAACTTCGCAAAGAATAGAGGCAAGTACGTACTTTTTAAGTCCGTGTTCTTCCGCTCGTTCCTTCATCAACAAAGATCAAAGATTACTACAACAACAGATTTTTCCTTAAAGATCGCTCTTCAAGCAATATTCAAGGAAAAAGAGGCAAGATGTAGGATTCAAATATCGCACAACATATTCTCTTAGCGTGCGAGATTCAATTATTTTCTTAACTCGCGAGAGTGTCTCGAGAGAAGGTAGCAAGACTCGCGAGTGTCTCGAGAGGTAGCAGCAAGGCTCGAGAGAGTGTCTCGAGAGAAGGTAACAAGACTCGCGAGAGTGTCTCGGGAGAAGGTAGCAAGGCTCGAGAGTGTCTCGAGAGAAGGTAACAAGACTCGAGAGAATGTCTCGAGAGAAGGTAGCAAGAGACTGCGAAATTATTAAAGGGCTCGCGAGAATGTCTCGCGAGACGGTAGCAAGAGCCTGCGAAATTATCAAAGCACTCTCGAGAGCATGAGCTGTATATGAGCTGTCATCCACTATGTAAACACCTATATAAAGAAGAGAGCAGGAGAGAGAAAAGGGAGGATACACTTGAGAGAGGTTAGACAATTTAGAGAGAGAAAAACTTTATTTTCTTGATCATCTTCTTCCCCAAATAATTAGATCTAGGGTTCTAGAAAATATCCATTAATGGAGATTGAGGACATCCTGCAACTACACAGCACACAAGACTTCGTCTCGGAAAGGAGCGGACAAAGCTCCTGCACAAGACACCGAAGATACGAGGTTTTCCTTTCCCCATGAATGAAGTGATAGAACTCTTGGAAGCATGGATCCAAGACGATGCCGTCAAGCCGCCTCCTATCGGGCATCCTCCAACCGAGAAACACATGGCGGATCCCAAATACCATTGCTACCATGATTCGTTCATCATCCGACCAAAGATTGTAACGAAGTTGAAACAAATATTCGGGAAAAAGATAGAGACAGGAGAACTCCATCTTGGAAACGAAGGTGTTCGTAGAGACCCTCTCCCTATCAGGAACTGCATGATTTCTGGGGATTCTGTTCGCAAGACTGTACAATCTATGATGGAGCACTTGTGTGAAATCTTGTACTTCTCCAAAGGGCAGCGTCAAGACATATTCTGACCCTCAACCACGTTGTGTCGGGCGGCGTTTGTATCCGAAGCGTCCAGAACCCCGTCTTTCTGAAGGACGTGAGCAAAGGAGATTGGGGACTCCTAACTGTCACTCGTTTGAGAGACGTTGAGTTCGATAAGCGCGTTGATTGATACGGCTTCCCGAATTAACATCATTACTTTGTCGGGACCTAGAGAGCGGCCAAGATTTCAAAGCAGGAAGCTACTCGTCACCCAACTGTGGTTAAAGATTCAGAAGGAGAACTCAGAGATGCAAATGGATATATTGATCTTGAAGTCAAATTGGGTAATGCCTCGACACAAACAAAGTTCTACATAGTCAAAGATCATCCCAACTACGACATGATTCTAGGACGCTCTTGGATGCATGACAACAAAGCAATACTAGAAAGTCTGTCCTCTACCGATTCGATACCCGAAAGAATCTCCAACACGCCTTCGGACACGATGGCTGTCTGCAGTGCCGCACCAACAACTTGCCAACGTGACACGACTTCCCGGAGAGAGCCTGTCAGCATACATTGAAAGGTTCCGATCTCAAGTAAGTCTCATCGCGCAACTCTCTTTGTAACCTACCGCCCCTCATTCTGACAAGTCCTGGGGACTGGCTCCAACCAACAAACCAACCCCGGCTAGGAGATGTGAATGGGAAGCCGGCCCTTTCAAACGTTTTATCAAGAGCATAGAGGTTGTCTTGGTCAAAGACGATAAGGCCAAGGTCCAAGTATCTGCACGCCCAAACCCATTTGGAATTGGAGACCAGTGACGAAGACGACTACATTCAAGGTTGGGAGCATGACGGTGAAAATGACCACTCCACCCGACTCACCCACCGAAAGAGAAGAGGAACCCCGTACACTGTAGAGGATGTTATCCTAGGCGGCTCACCAAGCTCATCAACGCCGATAAACTAGAAGGCATAACAATTCACTCACAATGGCTCAAACCCTACCCAAACTTAAGACGTTGTGCTACCACTTTCCAGCGTCCTCCACCCTTTAAAACGCCGTGCTATTTTTTTCCAGCGTGTTTCCTTTTACAATTTCATGTCATACTTGTAATTCCCGGAAAATGATTGCAATACTTGCATTCATAGTTAGGACTTTCAATTTTCAATTTTCAATTTAATTGAAGCATTATTTCCACACGAGAACCTCTCTACCCCTAAAAACAAAAAGTCCCGAGTCGGCCTAAATCAACCCATTAGAGCAAGGAAGGAAACCTTAGGCAAACATCTCATGAGAAGAAGGAAACGAACATGTGCACAAAAGGAAAATGATTTGAGCCATCTCGCCCGGACAAGAGACAGGAAGATCTTGCATCGGGAACACAGTCCGTGGATATTTCATTATGGCATTATTTCTTTTATCACAAAGAGTTATGTGTAAAGGCGCACCCTTGCGCTGAGAAGGATCGATTGCGAGTCTTAACAAAGGGTTATAAAAAAAAAAAAAACTTTATTCAAACAATTAAATGGAAGAAAACCTTGAACTCGGCTGCCACTGAGTACAAGGAAGATGTTCAAATGTACGGAATATACTTGGAAAGCGGAAAAAGAAGAAAAGAGGTTTAGTCGTCAAGAGGATCGACATCGCTTGCACCACCTGTCGGGTTACGCTCAAAGCACCATCACCTGTTGATGCTCCTCCCTTCGAATCTACCTCAACTTCGCATCGTACATCTCCGCAAAGCGAGACACTCCATCCCAACATCATCGGCGGGAGCATTAAAGAGCGCATCAACATTAGGAGTCGTACCAATTGCTTTCGGATGTTCGGGTTCCTCCGTGTCGAGTCAAGAATTATCACGCCGTCTGGATTGGGTAATCACACTTATCTTCATTCGAGAGGATGTTTATGCTCAACCCTCCGCCTCTTGACTGCGCCGCATATCTCTCTCTGCCCTTGCGCTTACCAAGATTGCAACGCTTCCTCGCGCCTCCACCGCTCCTCCATGTCAATCGCAATGAAAGTGCACTGAGATCGTCCCCGGCAATACGCAGTGCGGGATAGACATCCCCTCAGTATAGCACGGCCAACTTCACGAAGTGGAAGATCGATCTTAGCCATTACTTCTTCATGTGCATGGGTTTCGGGCTTGTCAACTTCGAAGCTTCTTTCGAGAAGCGGCGAGAATGATCGTCCACCGCCTCCATGATAAGCGCAAAGGAGAAGAGGTTATGAGCACAAAAAAAATCATCAATCAATCAATCGATCACCAATCAGAGATCGAGATAAGTGCGGAACACGACTGAGATATAGAATAAATGATCTGCGTGAGATGATTCTTTATAATCTCACAAGTCGGCGAGAATCCCGGGAGAAAAGAAGTCTTTACTTACCACCTATAAAGGCTACCAATTCGGGATAGCAATCAACGATGCTTATCAGATACATCTGGGGAAAGTTGTGCGTGACGATAGGGAATACACCGACCCAAGGAAGGGACCAAGCTCGGATATATACAAGGGGAACCAAAGCGACTCACCGAGATCAAGTCCTCGCTTCCTTCACAACCTTGATCGTAACCAACCAGTTCGTGGCAACGCCGACGATGTCGGCTTATCCGAGAAATATACATTCACCTTAGCTTGGTCATTTCAATGTACAAAATTTGTCACCATCTCATGCCTACCCTACAATAGTGTAACCATTATGTGCTAGGTGGGGACTTAATGTTGATGGTGGATTTTCATTTAAGGTTAAAATTGTAAAAACCGTAAAAATCATGCGCTGACATCTTGTAAAAGATAAAGCCATTAATAAGTGTTGGATACTCCCTCACTTAATTCACCTAGAATGGAGCATGTGGCAACAATCCCATTCTATGAATACACGAAATTCATCCGTGGTTGGAGCATGTAGCAACAATCCCATATACCCTGTGAATTTCTAGCATTATTAATTAATGCGCAATCAGCCTTGTATTTCCTGTACTCATTATCAGTGCGGCATGACGACTGAGTGTTGCTCTTACAAAGCAACACGAACCTCCAAGCATTATAATGAAACCATGTACGAAATACCCGTACAGGCTGACTCTCGGTGTGTTATACTAGCCCGATTGAGCCCCTCTCGGTGTGTTATACTAGCCCGATTGAGCATCCAGACTGACCGTATCAGTCCGGATATGATCACAGTCATCCAACTCCACAAGCATGATTAGATGACCCAGATCAATTCCATCACCCCCAAGCAGGTATGGAATATCCACTGCCGAACCAACGCGGACCCCGCATGGTCGGCCTCCCTCCAGAATTGGCCTAGCTTGCCAAAACGTCCAAACCATAGTAGTATGGGCGGAAAACCCTAAAATTAGGGTTTGCGGCATATTACATGTGTCGCAAAATAGTCTTAACCATCCATCTTCGCAGGTATAGATGGAGGGTGTAGATGTAGATTCAAAGGGCCCGGAGCATGTCAACACAATCACCGTGGGCCGCCTACATACCTGACCAATCGGTCGGGACCAACCATGGTTGGTTATCCCAATTTGTACGCCGAATGAAGCATTGACACAGCCTTGAAACCCAAAATTAGGGTTTTGAGCATCACGAGCGTCCATCTTCTCCGGTACGAATGGAGGGTCCAAGATTAGATTAAGCGGTCCCGGTCATACCAAAGATGACCACCGTGGACCCATCTATCCCCTCACCCGATCGGCCAAGGCATATCACGCCTGGTCATTCCAAGACGCGCGATCAAACTAGCGTGGTCACACCTCCCAAACCGCAAACTAATCTCGACCGCTCAACTTCACCTTTGATTTCAAAGTGGTTCGGATCACGTTTTCATGGGATAGTCGGATGTAGGTGTGAACACCAGCCTACCACTTACACGCCTGAGGCCAGACCAAGTTAGGTCATCTTGGAACGCGGCTGGAAGTGAGCATGGTGCGCGGCTTTTTCTTTGTACCAAATTCCTATTACAAAATCGATCTCCACCACTCCTCTTTGCCGGTCAAATTGAGTGGCCTAGATTGCACCTTCATGGGACAGTGAGATATGGACGTGTACAACGGTATGTTGTCTACACGCATGCCCTAGTCGGTCCTTTCCAAAACCTTCCCATACTTGGTTTCGACCAAGTCAAGAGTGATGCTTGCGCACCTCTTCAAAAACCCTAATTCATTAACGGTCGCGGATGAGTGTCTCAAAGATCATCTCGTCCGTCCAACTTCACCAGACTTGGTTATATAACCCAGTCGAGTTAATTGGTTAGTGAGGCGTCACCACCCATCACTTTACCACACCATGATGCGATACACGCATAAAATACACATGATACTTCACAAGTATCAACTTCCTGAATAACGCAGTTATTCAATTCAGCATTACATGCTACCTTTCGTGGATCCACGATTCACACATTCCCGACATCAATCATGTCACAAACTGGTGGATACATACTGGGGTATTGGTCTGGCGGTTTACATCGTGCAGCGTGCAACGCGCCATCACAAGAACGTGTTAGGAAGTTATGGACGGTTAGAGATGACATGAGAAGTGGGCAAGACTGGTCGTGTAACACCAACACACACCTCCACTACTCCATCACTCCACTTCCTCCACTTCCCACGAGAGACGTGAATAAGGCTCAAATGACTTGTATAAATAGGTTCTCCTCCCTATTTTCCAAACAGGAGAAACAAGAGCAAGTCCAGACAAGAAACAGAAACCAAGTGTTAATACAAAACACCGAACTGATAGCTTGCATCCTGTAAGCCGGTTCAACTTTCTGTTACAAGTCATAAGCAAGCCAACACCTTCACAATCTCAACACCTTCTTCGCTTCCTCCCTAAGATCAACCCCATCTCTTTCACTTTGTGACCGAAACAAGTCCTGAACGACCATTTCTTGGTTTAGGCCGGACTTGCACAGATTGATTTTCGAATCTACAAGCACTCACCGCGCATGCATTTGTTTAGGGGTTTAGATTCATTCCTCATCCACACACCCCAAATTACCAAATCCGGCAGGAATAGTTTTCACCCATAAACAGTTCTTCAGACGAGCATGGATTCACACTGAAAAGAGGGGTACTGACAAAGCGCCTTTGGTTGCACATCTCTCCAACGAAGAAAGTTCTGATCCAGAAGATTTGGTGGACATTCCATCATCAGAGCACTTGGAGGAATTTCGAACTTTGACGAGGTTGAAGCAAGAACTTGCAAAATATGCATAGATATTCATCAAGGTTACGCACTCAGGCAAGTCTCATTCCTTCCATGTCTATGTCATTTATTTCCACATGCTATCCTAGCACGGGGACTCAATTCTGCTAGCAACTCTGCAAGACGTTATGAATGGTAGCTTCACTGTATTAGTATTTTACCAAGTGGTTGAGTCTGATATTTCTCCGAATCGAGCACCGAGACGTTCATTACCGAGATGATTTCCAAGTATGGCAAGAAACACTTTGGGCGTTTCTTCATAGCCTTGCAAGAGTGTCCGTGTGTGCCACAAAATCAGAAAGCTCCGATGTCTGCACAAGTGTTGAATACCACTACCACAACGAAAGGAATGCTGAATCAACAGAAGATACTCAGGCCGAGACGATCACATTCGATGCTTAAGGAATATGACGCTTCAACGCTCAAGCATCTAAGAAGCCTTCAAATTGTACTCCCAATCAAAGAGTACACCTTCGATAATGTCGCCTCTGGCTTCAGCACAAATATCTCGATGATGACGCACTGATTCAACACCAACACGATCAAAGTGTAACCGGATAAGTCTTCACTATCCCACGACAAGATTTCTTAAGCAGATGCAACATTATTCATCCATGGATGGCACAAACCCCTGCACGATTGAGGAACTTCTTCTCTTAATCGATCACATCCAGAATGAAGATCGGTGCTGCTATAACCGATTCACTGACAAATCCAGTTAACAGTAAACTCAACTCAACAATTAGTTCATGAATATAAAGGCTCGTCATATGGAGGATCAAAGACTATGTCGATAATCATGGTTCTATCTTTTTCGGTCTCTTGAGCAACTTCAGACATAGTATCAGCATCAACAATGATCTCTAGAGGAACTCAATCCATGGTCTCTGCATCAACAAGGATCTCTGGAGCGTAATCAGTCGTGATCTCAGCATCTACGGTATTATGAGCAACATCATGCTTTATCAACTGTCCGTTCTTTACATCCTAAGTCTGGAAGTGTTACTCGAATGGATCATACTTGTCCAAGCACTAATGATTCATATCAAGAAGTGTAGACATGAAAACATGAAAGTCTTCTCAAAGCTTGCATGACGGACGGGCACAAGCCAAAGTCTTCTACATGATGTTCTCACCACCTCTACAAATGAGGTACAACACACTTCGGGCCATGGGTTTACAAAAACGTACCAATGGGTGAGGAATGGGACAATGTTTCCTCAACTAAAGATGTTATTTTATGTCTCTTCTACAACATACCAAAAGGGCGCATCAATCGTACATACGAGGTAAAAGATATGGCCTTTACCGTCAGGTCTACGAAATCTGAAAAATTTGTACGGGATTACAAATTACAAATGTGCACGCTTCGTTGGCTGGCCTCTACAACTCCAAGTTGAGTGATTCTTTTCTCATGTGATAACCCAGTCTCTTAGATTCAAAAATTGGGGTCAAGCATCGAATTCCTATGTCGTATGAGGTTCCTACAGCTTCCAGAGCATACAACATGCAAGCAACAATTCTTAGACGGGATTCATAACCTCTACAGTCGATCGATGTCCACCAAGTCTTTCCGCTGAGTCCTTCATCAAGTCCAAGACTCGTAGAGCCGGGCTCCCCAGTGCTAATCATTCATCGTAAAAGGAATGCTACCGCCAGGACGTGCAACCATGGTCATTACATCATCCTTTCCTAAGAGCAACCTCAGTTATGGTCCAGTGACCAGGGTTTCAGAAGTGATGTTTGTACGACTGACAGAAACGAGATGGCACTGCAAGCACCATGCTCATGTATCAATCAAAGGGTCCTGATCTCAAATGAATCAATGATATTAAAATCCTTCGTCAAGCGTTCAAGACACAAGCAAATGGTCTAAAGACACAAAAGAGACGTTTTACAGCAAGACTGTCTGAAGTGATTTTACACTGCCCTGTACAAAGCGACGAGCTGGGAGCAATTGGTAAGTATTCTAAGGTTGAGTCATATGTCATTCTATTCGTATGGATGTCCTCTACAACATATCCAAAATTCATAGCAATTGGATAAACGAGCAAAGAGATGTGGCCAAAACATTGGACTACATGCTAGCTGAAAATTTTCTGGAAGTTTCCTGGAACTTTACTGTTTCGACTATTTCGGCTCCTAAACATGCTCAAAATTCAAAAAGCTTCTGTGATAAAGCTTGGAAATTTCCTGGGCATGAAAAAACGTGGGTAGATCGCGAAAATCCGACATCGGACGAAGATTCTACAACGTTTTTACTGAAAGACTGAAGTCTGGATATTTCTGGTGACGTATTTCGGCAAAATTTCTCATTCGTTCATGTGGGTTCTCATTTATTCATCCCCAAATCATCAATTTCATACTTCTATGAAGAAAGTACATGGGAATATTTACTTGAGGGGTCTCTAAGCCCTTCGGAGGATCAATATTTCCGGAATCACCATTAGTAGCATTATTCCTTCATTCGGTCCTGGGTTTTGAGAATTCTCCGTCTCACCATTCTCCAAGGAAGATGAGCATTGTCAATAATTTGTTCATCCACGAAATCTCCTCCTGGATACATCAACAACAATTATTAATATTTCATTCAAGTAGTGCTATGAACGATTATACGAAGAGGTACTTACATCAACTTCTTTTTCAACGCTCGAGAGACTGTTTGTTCAGCGGCAGTGAATTGAAGACCGTCAAGGCTCGATGGGGTTCTGAAGTAACAAACATTGGTTTCATGATCCTAATTGCACGAACAAGAAAAAGTCATGGTATATGGAGCTCTAACAACTCACCAAAGAAACGGCTGGGGACTGCACGTCATTTACAAACATCCTGTAGTCCTTACTTCTGGGTTCTCCACCCAGAAGACTTTCTTCCATCGCCGAGAAGTATACATTGATCCGGGATTTCAATACACGATCATCCTGTGATAAAGTTAATGATATAACCAGGAGTACAATTCAATATGAAAGATCTCACCATCACTCAGAGGTCCCAGAAGTACCATTTCTTAAAGTTGCATCCGTAGAGATGTCATCTCTGGAAACACCATCTTTGGAAGTGTCATCATGGGAGTCAGTCGTTCTTGCAAAGTGGTTGTGATGTAGCATAACATTTCTACTTCAAGACATCGTTCATACAAGGCGCAGGATTCAACAAAACAATGAATCATGGAATAAAGGTGCTCACAACAACGTCTACAAAAATGATAAATTTCAACTCTTACTTGTTTACGATTCCACTAACAGTAGTGATTGTGATACAAGAGTTAATACTTCAAACTTTGCTCGTCTCCTCGAACCTGCAAACACGAGCAAAAATTTTATTCAAAATCATAACTTGATTTTCATGTGAGCAACCCACAAAATTTTCACCGTGTGAGCGACTCCCACCGAGTGAACACTCATTGGTTTTTGTGCATACACTATCAGATCACAAAATCCATACAAACAATATTTTATCAAAAATTGTTTACTTCTAGCAATGATGAAAATCAAAATTTGATTTCACATAAATTTTCACTGTGTGAACGTTCACTGGTTTTTCAAAAATTGGACAGACGTCCATTCTACAATTGTGAAAACTCACATACAAATATTATTTCACCGTGAATAATTGTCTACTTTCAACAGCTGTTCAAAATCAAAACATTGATTTTACAAAAATATATATTTTAATGTGGAGCTCACGTAACTTTGAAAATATATGTATATATATTTTTGCTCCCTCTCGCGAGCATCCGTCTTTGAAACGAGAGCATATTTTCAAAAAAATTATGAAAGCTCACATATCGAAAATAAAAAAATTCATGAAAGCTCATAGACAAAATTTTTATTACTAGCAGATGCACGTCTATAAAAAAACTTTTTTCTCTCATCTGAGCATCCAACTTTGAAACGAGAGTTTATTCCATTTCGTGAAATCTCGCAAATTTTTTTTTTTTTTTTTTTTTAAAAAAAAACCCTCTTATGCTAGGGATCATTGTTTGTTTCTTAAACTAGCGAACGAACATCCATTCCTAAAACAAGGATTTTCCTTTTGGGCCCGGCCCGCAAACGTTAAACCGACCAAAACTGGACTTTCGACTGACCGAATCAGCAGTGCTTCATCTCTCCGTGCTCACGGAATCACACTCTATATCATACTATCAGGGTCCTTATCTATGCATTTGCTCGTACATGACACCATTAGAGCAAATCGAGGATTCTGAAAATACCTTTCTACGAGCGAGTTCAACTGCTTATCTCATCGACTGGAAAATCACCATCTAATGCTTACTGCGGAACATGACTGTCCCTCACTAAGCAGGGGACTTAATGTTGATGGTGGATTTTCAATAAAGGTTAAAATCGTAAAATGATGATACTGCATGTTTCTGACACGGCTTCAGGAACGCATGTGACGATTCATATTTTACGAGCCATGATGCATATGTCACTCGAAAGGCCTCCTCGAGGCGTTCGATGCTGCTCATTTCTCATGACCTCTATGTAAATAACATAATTGGGCGGTTCTCCGTATGATTGAGAGCTTAACGCCTTTAGTACGTCGGTGATACTCACTATTCCCTGACTACATAGAGAGACCCCCCTCTACATAGAAGAACGATTGGGCGGTTCTCCGTATGATTGAGAGCTTAACGCCTTCAGGACGTCGGTGACACTCACTGTTCCCTGACTATGTAGAGAGACCGTGTATAGATTCGGGTGGATCTCCATACATAATTGTTAAGAGGGCTAAACACCTTGAGGATATCGGCAACACTCGTTGTTCCCTGACTATGCAGCTTTCGGAATGAATATGACGCTTTAACTGGCTAATATCCCTTCTGTAATAGATTAATTCTACCGTGACATTCACCATTGAATTCCTAGAAGATAATCTATTTTATCTCATTACTCTGATTCCATGGTCGAATCCACAGCCGATCCCATGGAATGGTAATAGATAATTATTATATCTCATTACTCCGATTTCATGATCGAATCCACGGCTGATCTTATGGAATGGTAATAGATAATTTTATTAATCTGATTCTATGGTCGAATACACGATCCCATTGGATGGTAATGTAACTACTCAATTTATTACTCTGATTCTATGGTCGAATCCACGATCCCATGGAATGGTAATACTCGTTTTATTATTCTGAATCCATGGTCGAATCCACGGCTGATCCTATGGATTGATAATAAATAACTACTCACCTTTATTACTCAGTTTCATGAATCATTCTCCACCGAATTTGATAAATTAGTAATAAATACTCAACAACCGGGTATCCAGACTATCACTGAGTAATCCCCTGAAATGGTGCAAGTGTACTCGACAATGATGCACGAACGAGCACCCAAATGCACGAATGAGCATTCGAAAATACGGACAAATGAGGAATCCTACACAAAACATGAGAAAGAAAATAATATAAAAATAATAAAGAGGCGCCTAGGAACCGGGCCCACCGGTCGGCCGGTCCCCCACGCCTCTTCCCTTTATTTTTTATTATTTTCTTATTTTTATGAACTCATGAAAACTCCTTAATTCGAGCAACTTTCCTTGTTTGAGCAAAACTCACGGTTTCTCCATATTTTCACGGTTTTATGAGAAATAATGATAAAATAGGGAAAGGTGTCGTGGGACCGGGCAACCTAGCCGGCCGGCCATGTCCTAGCCATGGCTGGTCCCACACCTTACAATCCCTAGTCTATCATAATTATTATTTCCCTCATCATATGAAACTTCTCCGTTTGAGCAAAAATCATGGTTTCTTCATATATTCTCAAATATTGCCCAAACCATAAAAAAGCCAAAAAGTCAAATGGTCACATGACCGACTAGGCTATTCACGAAAAATATTAAAATATTATTATTATTTTAATATTCTCAAAATATTGATCGAATGAGCAAAGTCCTACTTGCTCGTTCGAGCAAAATCAAGAATTTCAGTCAAAGATCGAACTCTTCAGAAAAATCCAAGATATTGCTCAAACGCACACCAGGAAACACCAAAACTCTCAGGACTGAGACACGGACATTGTGGTGACACGGGCATGCTTCCTTGACCGACCAAGGACGTCCCTAAGGCTTGCAAGGATCCGGTCCCACATATTCTTATAATTCTGATCTAATTTGCTCAATTGCTCATTTTGGGTCCAAACTATTTCCAACCAACTTGGAATTTGCTCAAACGACCATCTGCTGGTCCCACGACCACCAAGGGCCGGTTTCATGTCCTCTTGGTCGGTCCCTCACTTCTCCATAAATTAGGTTTTATTACCTAATGCTCAGACGAGCACTATTTTAATAAATGATGAAACCGGCATTTAATCATCATTCTTTCACCAACTGGTCAACTCAAAACCTTGGTGCACGCTCACTCTAACAATTGGGCACCATATGGTCGTCCATTATCCCATGTGGTCGGTCCCTCCCTCACTCATGACCTATTTTCAGCAATTCATCAATTGACGAACAATTGATCAAAAATTAGGGTTTCGAACAAACGCTTCACAAATCATCATTCTGAGCAAGTTCAAACACTAATAAATTTATGTTGATCCAGTAATCAATGTTCAGATTAATTATATAATATTTGGTAGTCTGTTAATATTTTAATTAATATTTTATTGGGTCACGTTACCAATAAATAATTCGTCGAATTGAGCAATACTTGCTCAGTTGCTCGAATATTGATCCAACTATCAAATTTCAGTAATTTACCAGTAATTCGTCGAATAGAGCAATACTTGCTCAGTTGCTCGAATATTGATCCAACTATCAATATTTAGTAATTCGTTGAATCGATGCTCAGTCGCTCGAATTTACTTAGACGAGCAATATCTAAAAATGGTACGTCTAACATGTTCAATCCATGAATCATTGAACATTCATCAATCATGCTCAATTCAACAAAACCTAGACTCATTGTCTAATCAGTCAACAATTGACTAATTAAATACACGTCTGTCTTGCAGACTCCACGATTCGTGAGACATCAATCACGTCACATGGGGGGATATCAATTAAGGTTTTGGTCTGGCGGCCTACGGCACGTGTGTTCATCCACGATGAGAAATGTGAGTAAGTCGTGCAAACAGTTGAAGGAGTTAGCAAAGTAGTGGGTGGACGGTTAACCAAGTCTCCGCACGACATGGAACTGGTTTTACCACGATCTCCCACTTTCCCACTCTTTCACTCAAGAAACCATCACACTTACATGGATCAAGGTGTTTACTATTCTGACAATATAAATAAGTCTCTGGATCCACGATTGAACAACAACAATTTTTCGAGCAATCACTCTCAGAAATTCCATCAATCGGCCAGAACTTATTCAAACTCAACAGTTCATCAATTTGCGGAAACCTTCAACACATCCACAATCCTTGATCATCATTGATCCCACACAATTCTAAGCTTCCGCCCTACAGATCAACCCATCTCCCTCTTTGTGACCGAATTGACTCTGGAACGTCCATTGACTTGGTTTAGGCCGGAGTCCTACAAATTGATCTCTCGAATTCAAGCACTCCCTTTGCAGCGCATTTGTGTGAGGTTAAGCAGTTTGCTCGGTTGAGGAATCTCGTCTGCACGCTCGTCTCTTCACTTCCCTAAAAACCAGCAAATCGTTTTCCCCATCTACACATGGGCATCACTATGTCATATCGCGGACTAAATATGCATCACTTAGATGCATTTTGACGGAACATCCTATACGGACTAGACCATTACCACTATTGCTTGGCCCTGGCCTTGCATACGAGTTGGCTTGAGTAGCATGTCCCTTCGAGGATGAAGTACAGTCTTTGCTTGATCCCTTTAGAGTAGGGAAGGGTACGTTGGCAGCCGCAATGAGTTGCAGCATTGCCGGTTCAGCACTTTGTCGCTCAAATCTAATTGCGAGATGATTGCGACATATTGGCCTCTCATATCATCTGGCTCGGTATTGCGATAAAAGAGATGATTGTGGAAACACTTGATAAAGCTAGTTGCATTTCATTCATTGGGTGATCATACTGCCTATCTAGCTACACGTAGTTGGCATTTGCACCGATTGCGAGTTGAGCATGGCCAAGAAAGTAAGCTACATCAATATGGAAGTTATAGGAGCCTGCATAATCCTAAGAAGAGTACGACATGAGCCTGATTGGTGAACCCTTGGCACGATCAATACAAGTGCATGCTTTCAGCAAGGCCGAAGCATGTGAAGAGGGGATATTAGGCCTGAAATGGCCTATGCGTAAGTCAAAGGCATGCCTTATGCCTGGACAAGACTCGGAATCCAGTGATGCATGTAAGTTGCATCGTCCATAGTCTTCAAGGATTTAAACCCTTCGCACAAAAATGTCTTAGTTTAATATTTTAGCAAATGCTCAAAGACTTATTTTTTAAATATATTTAGCATTGCTAGAAATCTCTCAAACATTATAAGATTACATTAATCACTTAAACACTTATGTGCGTGTATCATGATTAATTCTTAGGTGTTTAAATGAATATCAAATTGATTTAGTTCTTTGGCATACTTTCCAAACCGAACAATCCTTATACACGGTTCCAGAACCGGTTCCTAGTGTTTATTTTTTTATTGTATTTTCAAGACCTAAAATTGTTTGCTTGATTCCTAAGTTCTCTTAACTTGAATCCTAAGCAACCCCTGGTCTTTGAAAATATAAATAGAAATGCTCTTTCAACTGGGAAACTCAATCCATGCAACTTTGTGTCCTAGTTGATTCTAGATTCGTCCTTTATAGACTTAGGTTTCCATTGAGAAACATAATTAGGTCTACGGCTAAAAGACTTCAGTTTGGGAATTCGTGAATCCAGGTCCGACTATCTTTACCTTGATAGTTCGTATATCTTGATCTTGCTTTTCTGTTATTGAGGTTTTCGTAATCTCTTTCAGGCAAGATATATCGTAATCACAAAGTTCTATTCGTCTCAGACTTTGTGATTCCTCAAGATGATATCTAAAACTGATCTTAATTGATCTTTGAAACCTCATCTGGTCGCATACCAACCAAATTGCGACTCTTTCATTGTTAAGTCCTCTTTCGACCTTATAACATGTGAAAATTCCCATGTCCATAACACTAGATCTACCAATCATGTATACAAATATATGTATAAAACTCTAATAGTCTAATTCTCTCTAGAGTTCAACTATCCCGTGGAAATTTCATGAAAAGATTCTTCCTTCCAAGAGTAAGCTTTCGAGCTTCAACTCTAGCAGGACTCATCCCGCTGCATGGTAGCAACCAAGAATTAACTAAGCATTTAAATCTTAACTGTATTTTCTCCAAAGTTGTATTGTCTTCACTTCATTGGCTACCATGTTTTACAAAATTTTGACAGGACATCCCTATTTAAAACTGGTCTGAGAAATGACTACTAGAAGTTATATGCTCAATTTTTACCATAACTTGGTGCATATGGAGAAATAGGTATTTCAAAGTATTCCATGATAAAAAAAAGTAAACCACATGTCCACTACTAAGACTCTTATTCCTCAATTAGAGAAATGTAGTCAATTTCCAGCCTTCCATGAAGGGTTTTCCTTCAAATTTCACTAGGACTATGTTTGATGCTTCTTTTGATAACACGATTAATCTAGCTGGTGCTTATTAAGGTTGCAGAACCATCATTTGTTTGTAATTAGAAATCCTGAAAAAGAAGAAAATCTTACTATCATAGGAGCAATGAACTAGGCTATAAGCAAGAATATTGAAAGTGTTTGCATCAAGAGTGATACTAAGAATAAAGAATGTTATCTCACAACTCCTATGTTATCTCACATCTCCTATTTAAATAATAAAAACAATTCAAATTGTTGGTTTAACGATACTAATCTAGATGAATATATTGTCATCTTAAACAATTTTATATTTATGAAAGTAGAGCTTGTTGGTGGAGATTTAAATGCTATGGTCGATGTTGCAGTTAAATATTATAGAAAGAATAGTGTGTCAAGTGAATGGATGGATATATGCCTTATATTCATACACCAATCTTTGTAACTCTTTCTAGAATGAAATCTTTCTTTTCTAGCAAAAAAAATTAAAAATTAAAAATTATTTGTATCTTCTCTACCATTAAATTTATTTGTTACTATTATCTTTCATAAGCAAAAAAAGAAGAAGCTAAATTCGACGTATTCCAGTATGTATATGAGATTTTGCATCCCTTATATTTGATGCATGAAGAATTTTGCATCAATGTTTCATCTTATACTTTATGATTATTTTAGGAGTTGTACAGTCTTATAAGTTAGATTTATGCAGAGACGTTATACATCAACTTCATTTATATACACCAACAACATGCATCCTTTTCTTGCGTGCACGAACATTGCGCATAACTTTTTGTATGTTTTCGTTTTTAGATGCATGCACATTGTGCATCGATTTCTTGATATATAAAGTTCATTTATTTATTTATCAACAGTAAGAAACACATAAATATATGTTGGCATAATTATTATAAATAATTAACATGAAAATATCTTTTGGTGTGTAAAAGGGGTTGATCACATCGCTTATGTGTTTTTTTTGTAACATAATTTGTTTTAGACGATCAATTAAATAATAGAAGGAAAAAACTTATCAATAATTTATTGTTCACTTTTATTTATAACCTTAAACATGTACTAGTTTACGAAACTGAAAGTTACAAGGAAGCCTTCCATCCAAACAAACAAAAACAAAATCCAACTTATTTGAAGTAAATTAGGGCACCGGAGCATATGCAAGTTTTTAATAAGATTTTATGACCTCATTAATCCAAACAAAATTGGATTACATAACTCTTATAAAATGGCATGACTGTTAGAGCAATGCTCGGTTGAACCCACAAGTTTTGCTATCTCAAGCTTGTTGTCAATGTTAGATAATCAAAACTATATCTTGAAATCTAGACTACTAATTCATGTCTCGAATTAGGTTAGAATTTGGTAGTGAAGTATCGTACATCACCTTGAAGACTAAAGATTGACGAAGACATGCAGAGAACTTATGTATCAGGTATGTGAAGACTGAGTCATTCTATTTTACTCACTATCTTACCATTCTATCTTGTTGAGACGATGTCGTATGACTTCTAGTAGATTTACAAAGAAGAAATTTTAGGTCAATCTTGTCTTATTAAAAATCTCGAAATATGATTCTATCAAAGATGTTCAACAATCCTTAACAACATTAGTTCTAAACAATTTATTGTGTGAATTAATTTGTGGATCAATTAAAAATTGCCCATGAAAATGATTTATCACGTGGGAATGTTTCAAACATCATAAGAGGGAAATATTGAATTATCTGATATTTTTGCTCAGAGTACGTTGGCGAACCAGTTCGCAAACCATAGATATCTGAGTTTGAGAAATATAGGAGGGTTGGCGAACCAGTTCGCAAATAATGAGTTAAGTTGAGAATAGTTCACGAACCGTTTGTGAACTGATTTATTAAAGTTGGTATTATAGGCTAGCAGTTGGCGAACCCGGTTTACGAACTTTAGTCAACAGAGTTAGGTAGTCTTGTAGGGTTGGCAAACCCGATTCACGAACCGTTGCACCCTTACTCGTGAACAAGCCTAAAAGTTCACAAACCGTTGTACCAACTGTCCCAGTTTAAGAATTTAACAGATGCTCAAAGAATTTTAAAAAAAAAATATGTCTAACACTGCTAGAACTCTCTCAAATACTTATAAGACTTCATTGATCATTCAAACACTTATATGTCTGCATCACGATTAAATTCTTAGGTGTTTAAATGAACGTCAAATTGCCTTAGTTCTCTGGCATACTTGCTTATCCGGACAATCATTATAAAATGTTCCAGAACCGGTTCCTAGTGTATATTCTTCCATTATATTTTCAAGACCTAAAAGTGTTTGCTTGATTCGCAAGTTATCTTAGATTGAATTTTAAGCAACCTCTAGTCTTTAAAAACTATAAATAGAGATGCTCTTTCAACTGGGGAATTCAATCCCTGATACTTTGCGTCCTAGTTGATTCTAGAGTCGTCCTCTATAGACCTAGGTTTTCTCTGAGAAACATAATTAGGTCGACGACTAAAAGACTTCGCTTTGGGGATTCGTGAAGCCAGGTCCGACTATCTTTACCTTGATAGTTCGTGTAACCTAATCTTACTTTTCTGTTATTGAGGTTTTCGTAATCTCTTTCAAGAAAGATATATTGTAATCGCAAAGTTCTCTTCGTCTCAGACTTTATGATTCCTCAAGATAGATATCCGAAAACTGATCTTAGTTGATCTTTTGAAGATTGTTCTTGAGAGGTGGTTAAGAATCTAGGCTGCTCTTCGGGAGTCGTAAGTTCCGGATTTGTGAGGTTTGCTAGATTTTTCCATGGCAAACAGGTTTCCTCACCTTGAACTTTGATCTAAATGGGAATAAAATAGGCGTATCTGTTAGAGGCAGATTGGTATAAAAAGTATTCACTTCGTTGAAGCAACTATTGAATAATAAAAGACGTCAGCTAAGGGAACCAATTACATAGAGCTGTTGATGGGAGAAAAAAATTTGCTGGTTTTAGAGGAAAGTGAAGAGACGACCGTGCGGAGGAGACTCCTCGATCTAGCAAATCGCTTTAACCTTTTGCAAATAGATGCACTGCACGGGAGTGCTTTGAGTTCGAGAGATCAATCTGTAAGACTCCATCCTAAACCAAGACAATGGTCGTTCCAGAGTCAATTCGGTCACAAGAGAGGATGGGTCGATCTGTATGAGGGAAGCTGAGAAGTGTGTGAGATCAATGATGAACAAGGATTGAGGATGTGTTGTGTATTCTGCGTGAAGAAATAAGATAAGTTCTGATTGATTGAATTTGCTCTGTTGAGAGTGATTGCTCAGACAAGAATTCTTGTGCCAATGAGAATTTTTTTCTTGGACGAGCGTTCTTGTTTTTTAAATCATGGATTCAAAGACTTATTTATATTATAAAAATAGTAGATACATTGATCCCATAAAGTGTGACAGTTGCTGAAGTGAAAGAATGGGAAAGTGGGAAATCGTGGTTAAACTAGTTCCATGTCGTGCGGAGACTTGGTTGATTGTCCACCCACTACTTTGCTAACTCCTTTAACTTCTTGCACGACTTACTCACATTTCTCATCTTGGGTGAACACACGTGCCGTAGACCGCTAGACCAAAACCCTAGTTAATATCCCCCCATGTGACGTGATTGATGTCTCGTGAATGTGGAGTCTGCGAGGAAGACGTGTATTTAATTAGTCAGTTGTTGACTTCATTAGACGATGAGTCTTAATATTACTGAGTCGAGCATGATTGACGAATACTCTATGATTCATGGATTGAGCATGTCTGTTGAGACAGATGTATGATTCTCGAATGAATGTTGATAGTTGAATCAACCTGATGAATATTGATAATCTGAGCAAATATTGCTCGTCTGAGAGAATATTGCTCATTTGATGAATAATTAAATATTGATAGTTGAACCAATATTCCTAGCCTGAGCAAATATTGCTCGTTTGAGCGAATATTGCTCGTTTCATGAATTATTGGTAGCGTGACCAAATAAAATATTAATTTAAAATATTGGTAGATGGACCAAATATAATTAATTAAAATGTTTATTATTGTATTAACATAAAAATATTGGTGTTTGAACCTGTTCAGAATTATGCTTTGCAGAGCATTTGGTTCGAAACCCTAATTTTGATCGATTGCTGATCAATTGATGGTTTACTGAAAATCAATCACTGAGTGAGAGAGGGACCAGCGACATGGGATGATGGACCGACCGTGTAGCGCCCTGGTGCTTCCAAAGTCCTTTGAAGACCAGTTGGTGAAAGGATGATTAAATGATGGTTTAATAATTTATTGAAATAGTGCTCGTCTGAGCATTAGGCAATAAAACCTAATTATGGAGACATGAGGGACCAACCAAGGGGTATGAAACCGTCCCTTGGTGGTCGTGGGACCAGCTGGTGGTCGTGGGACCAGCTGGTGGTCGTTTGAACAATTTCCAAGATGGTTGGAAAGAGTTTGAACCCAATTATGAATGTTGAAGATTAATTAGGTCAAAATTGTGAAAGAGTGTGGGACCGGTTCCTTGCAAGCTTTAGGGCCGACCCTAGTCGGTCAAGGTGGCATGCCCGTGTCACCATAGTGTTCGTGTCTCAGTTCTGAGAATTTTGGTATTTTCTGGTTCGCGTTTGAGCAATATTTAGGATTTTCAGAAGAGTTTGATCTTGACTGAAACTCTCGATTTTGCTCGAATGAGCAAGTAGAACTTTGCTCGTACGAACAATATTTAAAGAATATTAGAATAATAATATTTTAATATTTTCCGTGAGTAGCCTAGTCGGTCATGTGACCATTCGACTTTTTGGCTTTTTGATGGTTTGAGCAATATTTGAGAAAATATGAAAAACTAGGGTTTTTGCTCAAACGAATGAGTTTCATGAGATGAAGGAAATAATAATAATGATAAAATAAGGGATAATAAGGTGTGAGACCGGCCACATCTAGGGCATGGCCGGCCGGATAGTAGGCCCAGTCCCGTGACACATCGTGTGAAGGAAATATGTAGAAACTGAGAGTTTTGCTCAAACGAGGGAGTTTGCTCAAATGAAGGAGTTTTCATGAGATTAGGAAAAATAATAAAATAGAATAAAATAAAAGGGAGAGGCGTGGGACCGGCCACGACAAAGATGATCGGCCGGGCCAAGGTCCCGGTCCCTTTAGGCGCCTCTTTATTATTATTTTTCTTCCCTATTTTGCATAGGTTTCATCGTTTGTCCATATTTTTGAATGCTCGTTCGTGCGTTTGGGTGCTTGTTCGTGCATTATTGCTAAGCACACTCGCACCATTTTCCCGAGGCTTACTCGGTGGTGGTTCAGATGCCCGTACGTCGAATATTTATTACTAACCCATGGAATTCTGCTGGGAAGCCATGAATTGAAGTAATGAAATATTTTCTAGTAATTTAGTTGATGAATCTTGCGACTAGAAATAATTAATTGATGGCTCTATACTAGCGGGCAAGCTGTCTAAGAGCATTATAATTATTCGATAATCGAGGTATGAGCTAGTTGAAGCGTAATACTCGATCTGAATGTTTATTCTGTAAAATCATGGAACATTGCGACATCCTGAAGACGTTATTGCTCTATACTAGTGGTTAATACATCTAGGATCCGTCCAATCATTTTTGATTTTATACATAAGTGATTACTGAAATTTCTCAATATTGATGAAATATATGAAAGAGCTCAGTTGAGAGACTTGAATAACTGTATATTCATATATGCCCTGAGAGGCAATACACTCAGTCAGAGGTTCTAATGGATGTTCTGAGAGGCAATACACTTAGTGATCATCGTGGCATGAGCTTTCATGCTTAAATGAGAGACATGAGTCTCAATACATCAGGAATAGGCTATGATTTTACGATTTTAGCCTTTGTCAAAAATCCACCATCAACATTAAGTCCCCTGCTTAGTGAGGGACAGTCATGTTCCTCAGTCAGCATTGGATGGTGATTTTTTAGCCATAGACGAAATAAGTAATTTAACTTAGTCGTAAAAAGAATGTTACCGGATTTTCGATTTGCTCCAATGATGTCGCGTACGAGCGAGCTGTTGCTTGAATAAAGATCCCAGTAGCATGATAGAGCATCGTCTAACGAGCATAAATTGGTGTGGCACTGCTGATTCGGGTGGTGGAACGCTCAATCTTGGTCAGTTTAGCATATGGGCCGGCCCAAGAAAGGAAATCCTTGTGGAACTAGGTTTTGGAAATAAAATTTGATATAAAAGGGATAAGCACCTTTTTTTTTTAATTTCTTTTCAAATGACCGACCCGCACCTCCCTCTCTCCTTCATCTCCTTCACGTCCAAGCAGCAGGAAGGGAAGCAGGATTTTTTTGCCGGAGTTCGTCGTCGCCGTCCGACCGGCACCGACTAGGTACGTGAATTATTATTATTCCAGAAGTTTGTAACTTGTTCATGAGTTTTTCATGTTAAAAAATTACATATATTTGCATATATATAGGCGTGGGTTTTTTCACAAAAAATTCTTATTTTAGGAACGAATGTTCGTTCGTTCGTTTAAGAAACGAACAATAATCCCCGACATAGGAGAGATTTTTTTTGAAATAGACCAGATTCTAGTGATAAAATTTTGTTTATGAGCTTACATGAAAACCAAAATTTTATTTTGATGTGTGAATTCTCTCAAAATTGGAATAAACCCTCGTTTCAAAGATGAATGCCCGTACGAGGGAAAAGTTGTTTTCTTTTTTTTTTTCATCAAAAATACGTGACATACTCACAATTTTTTTGTATTTACGTGAGTTTGTTCACGTCAATTTTTTTTTAAAAGAAATACATGAGTAATCCACGTTTTATATTATTTATTTATTTTTGAAAATCAACAACATTGATTTTGAATAATCATTAAAAGTAGACAATTATTTATGATGAAATACTGTCTTGGCGAGAGCTTTCACAATTAGATAGTGGATATTCACACGATAAAAAATTAGTGGATGTTCACACAGTGAAAACTATGTTCACGGTTTTATGAAAAATCAAGTTTTGATTCTTGAATAATGAGTTTTGCTCGTGTTTGCAGGTTTGAAGAAACGAGCAAGCTTTGAAGTATTAACTCTTATATCACAATCACTACTGTTAGTGGAATCGTAAGCAGGTAAGAGTTGGAAAGTTACCATTTTGTAGACGTTGATGTGAGCATCCTTATTATTTCGTTGTGCTTTAATTCCACTGCTTTGATGAAATTTGCACCTATGAATGGCATATTGAACTAGAATGTTGTATGGATGTCACAGCTACTTTGCAGAGATGTCGAACTATGGTTATGAGACTCCTTTAATTGACGAAGAGGAAGAAGCGGTGACTAAGAGCACTCCAAACACGGATGACACTGCTTCAATCGATGAAGAGGAAGAATCGGTGATCAAGAATACTCCAATGCGAATGACGAATTTTTTGTAATTCAATATAGACCCGAGAAACGTCTTCCAGGCTCTTCATTTCGTCTTCTTATCAATCCTAGGGACATTACTCAAAAGAAATTAGTATCTCCTCGAGCGATAATTCGATTCCGTCTGCAAGGAGGACACTATTCTGCGTCACTTATAGAGTTTAAGCTTTCTCGAAGACCTTTAGAAGAATTTTCTGGATGGACGAGACATATGTTTGGATACAATCATGTCCGAGCCATGTCGGATCGTGCACAGGTGACAAGGGCTATTCAAGAAGCTAGAGACTTGTTTATTTATCACGATGTGCGAGGTATGGTAGCTTTGCTTGCTCGCTGGTGTATTCCTACGCATACTTTCATATGCAGATGGGGAGAGTTTACCATCACTTTGGAGGATGTGGTTGCTTTATTGAGCCTTCCAGTTACGGGTAATCTTCCTGAAGGACTTTCAACAGAGGAGACTGCAATATCTAACATCTTGACAGCTAAGATGCACGACCTTAACCAATTATCCAACAAATTTTGTTATGCTCAATGGTTAAGGCATTGGTGGCCGAGAGATAAGGTTCCTGACAGGCCCGTCGATGGTACATTAACCATTGCGGCTTTCTTGTGCTTGTGGTTGTCCAGAGATGTACTTTAAGATAGTGGAAACTTGTTGAAACCATTTGTGATCCCTTTTGGTATTAAGATGGCCTAAGGTGAGATAATTCCCATTGGTAGTCTATTCTTGGGTTCGTTATACTCCAATTTAGACTCCTTAGTTGTAGACTCCAGCATCTCCAATGGTTTTATGAGAATTGAATCTTATGTCAATTCAATGTTTCTCCAAGCCTTAATGTGGGAACTTTTCAAGAATTATGCACGGATCTCTCGTAGCGTCTTGCAAGGAACGAATGTTGATACTCATCATGCTTTCTCCGAGAAGGATAATGCCAGGATCATGCATTAGTATACAAAACATCCTCGACTCGAGACACGCCTCACCGATATGTTAGACAACGAATCTGAGTTTAATTTTCTTCTGTGGGTAGGGATACCTCTTCACTTTCTTAGTTGATTACTTCCAATGTTGGAGAAAATACTACTTTGGTATCTAGTACATACCTGAATGTTGGCGAGAGATATTTCATGCTAAGTTGCACTCTTAGTTATTTGGTATCGGTAATACATGGATAATTCCTTGTGGAAGAGTATAATATTGACAGAGCAGCATGTCAAATGGGTCTTGACCAATGTGTTCTGAGAATTCGAAAGAATAAACCATAGTCACATATGCAACTCCGGGTTATGTAGACTTCTGGATCTAGCAACTTGAGCGCCTCCACGACTTTATAATGGCTGCTCAGACTCCCTCACAAGAGCCTCCTACTGTGGTAGGTCTTTAAACAAGCATACGACTATGTCAAACTGAAAGTGCACAACGTCTATTGTAGCCAGAGCAAATACAGGTCGACCCCACAGAGACAAGGTGGGTGTAGAATGGATACCAAAGTCTTCCTATACTGATTCAATGATAAGTAACAAAAAGGGGGTTTTGTTGTGTCGATACGACAAGATGATAATGGAGATTACAATAGTAAAATAAATGAGCAATAACAAAGATGTTAACACTGAGAATGAAGGTACTAGGATTGTCAAATCCACCACTAACTCACACTATGTATTCAACGTACTACTCTTGTTCTTGTAACAGATAAGGGTGAAGATTCAAGTCTTCCACTTACCTAAGGTGTTTCACCAATGGAAAATTCAATCACAGCTAAAGTATCAATCCGGATCACTATCTGTCTAATTAAGCACAACTATTCAAGGGATTAACAACAGTATCTAAAGCATGAGCTGCAGCACAATCAGCACAGTGTGATCCTAACTACAATGGATGCCTGACATACACTGTGAGAGCAAAGTATTGAAGTACTAAGATTAAAACTATCCTAACAATTCTAAGCATTCAAGAGCAACACATTTAGCATGAATAACATAGCAGCTATCTAGGGCTTCATCTAAACCCTAGCAAATGGATTTAGAACATACTGAAGATGATTAAAACACAAATTATATTATGAAAACTAGAAATTGATCCAACTAAATTCGGATGATTTGTTACACAACAGTAGCTCCTATCTATACATCAATTTCTTCTCAAATACTAGAATTTGATAATTTAGAGAACAACCACTCACCCAAAACGTGTTTTCCAACAAACCCCCTCTGCAATTCAGACCTGCAACTCTTATTTTGATGTTTGCTTTAGCTATTAAAGATAACCCTAACTATATCTCTCTCAGTCATAGCTTCTAGGGTTACTGTTTTGGAGAAGAAGCTATGATAGAGATAGATAGAGATTGGGAGGTTGATTGATGGCTCTTGAGAAGGTGGCCGTGATCAGAGATTTGTCGGGGATGAAGTTGATTGATGGAGGTGAACTGGGAGTCTTGCAGAGCTTGTATGGAAGAAGAAAACGAGTGAGGGTGTGTTTGGTTTCTTCTCGTACAAGGGGAGGAGATAGGAATCTATGGTGTTAGGTGATAGGGTGTAGAATACATCCTATTTACTATCTATTGTTTATGCTTTCTTTGTTATTTTTCTTGTAAATTATGTATTTTACGCTTGTTCTGAGTTTTGTAGCTACTTTGGAGTCACACGGAGGAAAAGAAGAATAAATGATCCAATTTGAATAAAAGGGCAAAATTGTCATTTCCAGGGTAAGCACTATCTGGAGTCCAACCAAGGTTAAGGGGCTACTACTGGAATTACTAAAGGCGGACAACTACTTGCTCAGGGCCACTACCAGCTGGGGCTGGTATAGCAATGGGTGTAAATAGCCCATTCCAAGGTTAAAGACCTAAACTAGGTCGAACTGAAGAAGAGTCTTAATCTCTTTCTTTCTTCTTCATCTGAGGCTGTCGATCCACAGAGAAGAAAGGCACTGGTTCAAGGGTTTGAGCTGAAATTGGAGGTTGAATGCATAATGGGTTTTTGATAGGTCGTTAATGCTGCTGTAGAGGAAGAATTAGGGTTCGATTCGAGTCTAAAGATATGAAGTCACGATTAGAAATGGATCTTTGATGAACCCAATTCCTGTAGCTGTGATGAAGGAATTGAAGAAGATACAGATGGTGTTGGCAGCTGTAATTGAGTAAGGGTTTTTAGAGATAATGAAACCAATGGTTGAGAAGGAACTGATATGAGGGTTTCAGGCTGGTGTTGCTTGAAATACAGATCGGGAGTATGAATTTGGGGGTGACTTTGGTATAAAGAGTAAATGGGTTTTGTGGCTGATAAATTCAAGTCAGGGGTCGATTCAAAATTGAATCTGGCAGCAGCAAGATGGAGAGATGGTGGTGTTCATTGATACACAGAGAATGAGTTACCGCTATGAACCAGATGAAGAAATCGAAGGTGATGCAGGAATGAGAAGAATGGGTCTGCTGAGATGGAGAATCGAAGATGAGTTCAGGGAAGAATCAATAATTGTTGTGAATGAGTTTGAATGGGTGAATTGACGTTGGTTTGAAGCGGGGAGGTGATGAATCTTTCTTGAGTAAACCGATCTCGCTTATGTTACGTTCTTGTAATTGTGGAATGGTGCCCGAATGAATAGATGTATGCTTAGGTGTGTTACGAGGTGAAGAGAATGGCCTGAAAAATTGGCACGGAAGTCTCAGAAACAATCGAACTCGGCGGTTTTCCCTACCTATGAGTCAACTCATGATCGCCAAGACCGATCCCAACCGAGTTCAATGACCGATTCCTGGTTAGCCGAATTAGATCAAGTCGGCCAGAGTAAGCAAATGACTCGATGAATCGACTCACCGAGTAAGCCCGATTAGTGAGTCGAAGCTAACTCGAGTCTGACTCTCCTTCCCCTTTGACCATTGACTAACGGTTGACTGTTAGTTTGACCTAACGGTAACAGAATCTTGGACGGAATATTCCATTTCCGGCGACAACTTTCAGGTGACGGATTCCGGCCACAATCCTAGTTTTCCGACGAGCAAAATTCCAGAATTTTCTATGGACTTCTCTCATGGGTGTGAAGACTTGGGCTAGGAATTGGATGGAGAATTGGACTCAAATTTGGAAAGAGAAGATGGAAGAAGAGAAAGACTTGAATTTGGAAATTGAATTGCAAAAGGAAAAGGGTTCTAATCCTTGGAAGATTTGGAGAATATTGAAGCCTATAAATAGAGAAGTTTTCTACATCTTTTACACACCTCTCTACACACACAACACTTTTCTTTTCTTATTCTTTGTGTGAACTCCTTAACATGAGTAGCTAATTTTAATTATTGATTGAGGATGAATTCCTAGTTCTTAATATATGTTTTGAGTATTGTTTCAATTCTATCTTGAGGTTTTTCACATGATTATCGATTGTTTTTACTAATAGGAATGATCTTAAAGACATTCATGATTGATTAATAGATTGTTTGGGTGGCCAACTAAATTGATTTGTTAATTTGATCTAAAGCTAGTGAAAGTTAGGGGATAAGTAATCGTTTCTTGACTTTTTACATAAGTAGCAAACACGAGACCTTGCGGAGGGATTCCGTGGAGCAATTGTGTGTGAAAACAACGTTAGCAAGTAGACCTTGATCTAAGAGTCTAACTACTAATATCAACCTAATAAGTTCATAAATCTTAATGCGTTTATTTTAAATTACATCTTGAGTGATCTACTACTAGGTGGTTTGGTAAATAGAATCCCAGAGTCGAGAACTTCCGTATCCTAGTGATACAAGGGATTTAGGGTTTAGCACCGATCTAGCTGCTTTACCTACGGTTGGTGATAATCAGACTTATAACAAGTAGAAAAGAACATAACTTGATTCATTGTTTTGCAACGAAGAAGGATTCCTTGATCTTGTCTCTCTTATTGCTTTCAACTTTATCTTTTAATTGCTTTGCTTATTTTCTTTTGCTTTCTACACCCCCTTTCGTGACAATTTTTACAACTAGAATCTCTTGCTCCTCGTGGGAACGAACTTGACTTCCATTATATTATTTTTAATTGAGTGGAAAAATATTGAATTAATTTATTGTGGTACGACACGCATCAAATTTTGGCGCCGTTGCCGGGGAGCAAAGGATGATTTTAGTTGTTTTTATTTTTCTTTTTGCTTTAATATTGCTTTGTTGGATTCTATTTTGTATCTAACTTAAGTTTTGAATCTTATTTCAGGTATCGGTTTTCCATGTATGGTGGACAAGAGCAAGCATATTACAACAATCAAAACGGTTTTCAACCTCAACATTATGACAACTTCCAACCATCCTTAGGATACAATCAAAACCAATCTTTTGGCTATGATCAAATTCCTACAGAACCTTATGGATATTCTCATACATATCAACAACCTTATGACGGGTATGTAAGTGGACAATCACAAAGATGGGAGGATAGTTTTGTTTATGATCAGAAATTCTCTAGTTTTGCAGATAAGATGTATGCCATGATTGGGGATCTTCAACAAAAGTTTCAAGAATCACATCGAGAAATTCAAAGGAATTCGGAGAAATTATACGAACAAATTAACCAACCTTTGGAGACTTTTGATGACGCTAGTGTAGATTACTTGAGCCTTGATCTTAATAATGATCAATCACCTATTCAAAAGGAAGAGCTTGAGGAAGATGCATTTATTGCTTGGAAAAAATTTCTTAGGGAAAGATATGAGTCCGCGGAAGTGTATGAACGTTGTAACAAGGATAAAGTTATTCCAACTCCGGATCATAATAACGATCCTTCACCTATTCAAAAGGAGGAGATTGGGTGTGACTTACTTATTGTTATAAACGGTGTAACACCCGCACAAGAAGATCTTACAATCTATACCGATGAAAATCATTTTAGTGAATGGCCCGATTCTGATGATGAGAATGTTGAAGAGATGATTCTAGAGGATGAAACCAAATTGATTGATTTTGTGGAAGACCCAATTGAACTTGCCAATGATTATAATGATGCCGAGACTTTGGTTAAGGTAGAAAACGACGAAGAATGGTTGCAAGGTTTAATAGAGGACCACGATATACAAGAGGTAAGTAATTCACTTGAATTTTTTAAGGATGAAGAGGATTCTATAATACAAGAAATTGTGCAAGGTTTGTCTAACCCTTTGCATATTGATTCTTCTCCTTTACCTCTTATTGGTTTGAATGTATGTGCTTCGAAAGTATTTTTGGATGATTTTGTTTCTAAATACCCACCATTGGAAACACTTGATGCTAACACTATGCAGGTTTGCCAAGAGGAATACATGGAAATTCCCAAATTCTATGTTCTTTATACACTTCCGAGTGTGGAGAATAAGTGTGGGGGAAATTTATATCGAGCGATAATTTCACTATTGTTTTCTTGTGCTAATATTTGTATGGAGTTATTGTTTGCAAAACAGGTATCATGGGTGGATCCTCAAATTTTCCGATTGTTAGTATATGGGGAATGAATCCTGCAAGAGCTAAGTCGGGCCGTCGACTTTAAAACAAGCGCTTAATGGGAGGCAACCCATAGGTTTTGTATTTCTTATCTTTTTGCTTTTTGTTATTTCTTTTTCTTGTTCCTTATCATGTTAAAATCTCCCACCTTGACTTTACTAGGAGGATTCAATTACATTGAGGACAATGTAAGGTTTAAGTGTGGGGGAGTGGTTAAGCATGTATTTTAAAAAAATTACAAAAAAATTAAAAAATTAAAAACAAAAAAGAAGTTTTACATAAAAACTCCAACTTTTAAAGATTTTAGAGTCACTAGCATACTTCTAGGTATGTTTACATAGAGATTTTGACCGACATAATTGAATTTGGAAATGTTAGGGAACTACATTCGGATTTCTTGCTTGTTTGAGTGTTAAATAATGGATTTAATCATGCCGGTGATGCGAATTTGGTGCAGGGAGAAATGCATTATTAGAGTTGCTGATCAATCATTAGTGGAGACTACCCGTATTCATATCATGTGAGGCACCGACCAGAAATTTTCCATCTACTAAAGAGCTTTCTTTTGAGTGTGTGTCACCATACGTTAATTCCGGGTAGAATGGTGAGCTACCCAACCTCCCACCAATAGAAGCACTACTCTTTGATCTCTTGAGTGCTAATTTTGTCAATCATGAGGGTGACGTCTATAGATGAAAGCTTCCTTCTTGTAGTTCGATTTGCAGTTAGCACCATTCTCTCTCGCAACAACAACGGATCCATAGAAACACTCTCATCATCAACAAGGAGCGACATCAAAATCTACAAGGAAAGTTGGAAAAGTTTAAGGTTTACAAGCAACGGAACGAGAAAAAGAGCAAATTTCAAATACAAGTAAAGCAACATACAAAGAGCGGATTTTTACATATATGTTGAGGACTTACAATACAATGAGGTAATTTTATATCCAAGTATGAAGACTTATTCACAAGAGCAAAGAAAAGTAAAATGTGAGAATTGTTGAAGTTTATGATTTTGAGGCGATACAAGTTGTGAAGAATCAAGTGGTAAAATACTTCTTCCACGGCCATGGTTTATTTTGTATTCAATTTCTATTGTTTCAAAAAAAAAAAAAAAAAAAAAAAAAATTGATTGAAAAAAGAAAAGAAAAGAAAGGAAAAAAAAAAACAAGAGAAATATTTGTTCTTATTTTTGTTAATAAGCCGTGGGAAAGGAAAATTTATAAGGAAGTTTCAAGCGACAAGGATTTTTAAGGTACAAGAGTTAAAAATTGTTAAGGATTTATGAAATTCGAGAGTTTATCATCAATAGTTGAAACCGAAGACGAAGACGATGAAGATCAAGACGAGGAGCGGAAGACGTTTCTATTGGATGCCGTGAGAGTGGTGTTATCATAATTGGCGATCGGATGTGAAGGTGAGTAAGTAATCTCATCCTCAATAATAAATGGTTGATTTCCTTTCGTAGAGATCGTTAGAAAAATGGTTTTTCAAAATATTAAAAGATGTGGGTTTTTAAAAATATTTCGGAAGTTGTCCTTCCCACCATTCAACGTGTTGCAGGAATTCTCTCTTCATTCCTACCTGCACACATGTGAGAACCATAAAAAGCCGTCTTTTTGAGTGCAATTATCATAAAATCCTATTTGGTGAGGCAGAAGTCGAGGCGAAATGCTTATTGATCGTTTCTCAAACACGCGTTCTCTCATTATGGGATGGTTATTTCTCACTCAACATTCAAGAATGAGAATATGTTCTTTAGTATTTCTAACTTCTTATTACTAGCATGCAGAAACTCTATGTCCTCATAGCTTTTTGGATGCTTGGGACGCTTGAACGCTTTGAAGTTGTGAGTTTTTAGTTTGATTTGCTCGAGGACTAGCAAAGTCTAAGTGTGGGGGATTTGATAGGGTGTAGAATACATCCTATTTACTATCTATTGTTTATGCTTTCTTTGTTATTTTTCTTGTAAATTATGTATTTTACGCTTGTTCTGAGTTTTGTAGCTACTTTGGAGTCACACGGAGGAAAAGAAGAATAAATGATCCAATTTGAATAAAAGGGCAAAATTGTCATTTCCAGGGTAAGCACTATCTCGGAGTCCAACCAAGGTTAAGGGGCTACTACTGGAATTACTAAAGGCGGACAACTACTTGCTCAGGGCCACTACCACTGGGCTGGGTATAGCAATGGGTGTAAATAGCCCATTCCAAGGTTAAAGACCTAAACTAGGTCGAACTGAAGAAGAGTCTTAATCTCTTTCTTTCTTCTTCATCTGAGGCTGTCGATCCACAGAGAAGAAAGGCACTGGTTCAAGGGTTTGAGCTGAAATTGGAGGTTGAATGCATAATGGGTTTTTGATAGGTTGTTAATGCTGCTGTAGAGGAAGAATTAGGGTTCGATTCGAGTCTAAAGATATGAAGTCAGCGATTAGAAATGGATCTTTGATGAACCCAATTCTGTAGAGCTGTGATGAAGGAATTGAAGAAGATACTGATGGTGTTGGCAATTTGTAATTGAGTAAGGGTTTTTAGAGATAATGAAACCAATGGTTGAGAAGGAACCGATATGAGGGTTTCAGTTGGTGTTGCTTGAAATACGATCGGAGTATGAATTTGGGGGTGACTTTGGTATAAAGAGTAAATGGGTTTTGTGGCTGATAAATTCAAGTCGTGGGTCGATTCAAAATTGAATCACAGCAAGACAAAGATGGAGAGATGGTGGTGTTCATTGATACACAGAGAATGAGTTACCGCTATGAACCAGATGAAGAAATCGAAGGTGATGCAGGAATGAGAAGAATGGGTCTGCTGAGATGGAGAATCGAAGATGAGTTCAGGGAAGAATCAATAATTGTTGTGAATGAGTTTGAATGGGTGAATTGACAGGGTTTGAAGCAGGGAGGTGATGCTGCTGAGTAAACTGATGCTGCTTCTGTTACAGAGAATTGTGGAATGGTGCCTGAATGAATAGATGTATGCTTAGGTGTGTCACAGGTGAAGAGAATGGCCTGAAAAATTGGCCTGGGAAGTCCTGTAAACAATCAGAACTCGGCCGGTTTTCCCTACCGGCGAGTCAACTCGCAGCCGCCGAAGACCGATCCCAACCGAGTTCAGTGACCGATTCCGGTTAGCTGAATTAGATCAAGTCACCAGAAGTAAATGACTCGATGAATCGACTTCACTGAGTAAGCCCGATTAGGCGAGTCGAAGCTAACTCGAGTCCGACTCTCCTTCCCCTTTGACCATTGACTAACGGTTGATCGTTAGTTTGACCTAATGATAATGTAGAATCTTGGACGGAATATTCCATTTCCGTGACAACTTTCAGTGACTGGATTCCGCCACAATCCCGATTTTCCGACGAGCAAAATTCCAGAATTTTCTATGGACTTCTCTCATGGGTGTGAAGACTTGGGCTAGGAATTGGATGGAGAATTGGACTCAAATTTGGAAAGAGAAGATGGAAGAAGAGAAAGACTTGAATTTGGAAATTGAATTGCAAAAGGAAAAGGGTTCTAATCCTTGGAAGATTTGGAGAATATTGAAGCCTATAAATAGAGAAGTTTTCTACATCTTTTACACACCTCTCTACACACACAACACTTTTCTTTTCTTATTCTTTGTGTGAACTCCTTAACATGAGTAGCTAATTTTAATTATTGATTGAGGATGAATTCCTAGTTCTTAATATATGTTTTGAGTATTGTTTCAATTCTATCTTGAGGTTTTTCACATGATTATCGATTGTTTTTACTAATAGGAATGATCTTAAAGACATTCATGATTGATTAATAGATTGTTTGGGTGGCCAACTAAATTGATTTGTTAATTTGATCTAAAGCTAGTGAAAGTTAGGGGATAAGTAATCGTTTCTTGACTTTTTACATAAGTAGCAAACACGAGACCTTGCGGAGGGATTCCGTGGAGCAATTGTGTGTGAAAACAACGTTAGCAAGTAGACCTTGATCTAAGAGTCTAACTACTAATATCAACCTAATAAGTTCATAAATCTTAATGCGCATCACAACTCCATCCTGCCATCTTGAGTTTACATTTTAACAACATCAGCACTTGTATCTTCCTTGTCCTGCATCTGTAGCTTCAATTCAATAACTGCAACTCCATTTCTGCAGCTCAGCCTTTTACATATGCTCGTCACCGCCATTGACACCAGTTGCAACCTACCATTGCACAAAACACATATACATACATTCTTTCCCTGAATTCAGTTGCACCTGTCACAAGTCACAGCTAGCTAACCACTAATGCACACATCTATTGTAGCAACAACTCGGATTTTAGTTCTTAGCTTACAGCCACTGCACAACACATACTTCCACTGCGACACGGTTAACTCCTCTAGGTGTAACTGCGACTCCATAGCTTCACAGCTCAAAGCAACAGCACCAACATCATCCACCAGCTAACTCCTTAACCAACACCCAGCATTCGAGACCTTGTTCTTTCATCCTGGTACTCAACAAATGGAACCCATCTTCTTATCACATCAGCTCAACCATTTCTTCTCTGCCTGTCATGCCAACTCAGTTGCAATAAGCAGCTTTGCTTCAATCACTCAGCACACCACCAGCTCCAGTTCAAGGCCATCATCTGACTTACTTAACCTCCTTAAGGCAGCAGCTTCTTCATCCCTTGTTCTTGCAACAACTCAATCTCACCTACAATTCAATTACCCATTAATCATTCAAACTGCAATTCCAGCTCAATTCATCTCATAACATCCCAGACTTGACTGCAACCTCTCCTTGTTCTTCTCCGATCCACGCCATTGTGACCTTGCCAATGGCACCATCAGCACAGCCATTAGCCAGCTAAACCATTGCAGTAATATCGCTGGCTCATACCACCACCAGTTCAGCTCTTGAAACCCACAACACCAAAACAATCACAAGCTCATGACCACCTCACTGAACTGCAACCTCGTTATCACCAGTACCTGCACTTCATTTCCATTACTGCACCACACATCAACAACTTTTCCCAGGCAACTCATCCCATCATAACTCATCACCATCAATATCTTTTCCAACTCTCCCTGTATGACAGCAGAACCACCATCTTCTTAGCAGCATCAACAAGCCCATTTTAGTTCCATCACCATTACATCACATCTAATCCTTGAGCTCAAATTTGAACCCTAACCTGCAACTCAATCATTATAGCTTCACCACCTGAGACAACATCACCAACTCCAAACCCCTAAAACAGATCCAATGTTTCCCTTCTAGCTCAGTAACAAACCCATCTCAGAATCGATCAATTTCACTACCAGTTCTTCTCCCAATTTCACCATTTCAAACCCTGATTTCTTCCTTCTTTCAGTTCGATCTCAAAAAACCCATCAGAACCACCATGAATCACTTAGGAGAAACCCTAACTTCAATTTCCGTTGAATCTGAACCAACCCCATCTTTAAATCTTCATTTCCTTTCTTGCCTCTAAACCCTCATTCTTCTGATTTGGGGAAGAATTGAAATCCTTTTTTATTACGAAAACCTGATCTAACCCATTGCAAAAACAACCTTATTAACCCTTCCGAATCTGCAATTTCTTCTTATTCAACCTAGAACCCATGAATTTCTCCATTAGCAGCATACATATAAATCGTTTTCAGATCTCCTCTAACCTTCTTCTCTGAATGTTCTTCTAGTCATTAATCATTGGAAGAAATAATTCCTCCACCTACATAGGTTCTTGAATTCACTCTGAATCTCCCTTTGTCTCTGAATATTGTTGCCGCCATCAGACAGGACGGTAAAGAAGAATAACTAATGATTTCTTCTCTGAATTTCAGGTATAGGTAATGATGGAAGTTTATACAAGCACCCCACTTAAGATAAAGGCCACTATAGTGATACTTGGCTTGTCAGTCTTAGAGAACCAACAGCCTAGTTCACCTCCTCCTTGTGCACCTTAACCCGCTCCAAGTATAACTCGCATGTGAATTGGCATTTGTGCTCCTTTTCGCTCCAAATGGCTAATTTCTTCTTCTTTTGTTCATAATGACTCCAGAGCACCTAAATAACTCAAAAACAAACATAAGATACATAATTTACAAGAAAACTAGCGAAGAAAGCATAAACAGTAGATAAATATCAAGGTGTTTACAACACCTATCAAATTCCCCCACACTTAGACTTTGCTAGTCCTCGAGCAAATCAAACAAAACAATTCAAAAAAAAAAATACATACAACTCTGTGTCGTCGAGGCTACAGTCACACTTAGCACGTATAACAAGCCTTTAAACCCCTAGGTGTCCCTAGTGGACGAGTTAAAGTCTCGTGAGGGTTTACTAGAGATATACCCACAAAACCTACTTTTCCAACTTACTAGTTCTCCGTAATGATAGAATCCAACGCGCTAAGAAGACATAGAGATTATGCACACTAGTCATAAGAAGATAGACACATATATGAACACAATCTCATCCTTAAAAGTTGAGAGAGAAATAACCATCCCTTCTCGAAAGAAATTCGGGTTCGGAGTGATCGAAAGTCTCGACTTTGCCTCACAAGAAAGGGTTTTATGAAATTGCTCTCAATAATAAACAACTTTTTATGGGTCACACATGTGTCCAGGTAGGAATGAAGAGAGAATCATGCGACACGTTGAATGGTAGGAAGGCAAAACCCTCCGAATTGTTTTGAAACCCCACATCTTTTATCATTTTTGTAAACCCTTTTTCTGACGATCTCTAAGAAAGGAAATCAACCACTTAACGAAGGTGGAAATATGCTTACTTACCTCGTTATCTGTTCGGCGTGCAACTAGCACCACTCTCACAGCATCCATAGAAACTGTAGGATCATAATATCGCACGGACAAGGTTCGCGGGATTAATAAACGACGGTGTCGCGAGAGTGTCTCGAGAGAAGGTAGCAAGACTCGCGAGAGTGTCTCGAGAGAAGGTAGCAAGACTCGCGAGAGTGTCTCGAGAGAAGGTAGCAAGACTCGCGAGAGTGTCTCGAGAGAAGGTAGCAAGACTCGAGAGAGTGTCTCGAGAGAAGGTAGCAAGACTCGAGAGAATGTCTCGAGAGAAGGTAGCAAGAGCCCAAAAATCATTAAAGGGCTCGCGAGAATATGAGCCTGTAGGTGAGTGTCATCCATTATGTAAACACCTATATAAAGAGGAGAGCGGAGAGAGAAAGGGAGGATACACTTGAGAGAGGTTAGACAATTTAGAGAGAGAAAAACTTTATTTTCTTTATCATCTTCTTCCCCAAATAATTAGATCTAGAGCTCTAGAAAATATCCATTAATGGAGATTCTCGGTGTAATTCAAATGTAACCTCAACAATCATAGTGAAGAACCGTGGATGTAGATCACATTGATCGAACCACGTAAAAAATCTTATGTGTCTATTTAAATTTCTAGCACTTATATTTTGAGATTTGGGTGATTAATAAGTTTAGATCTAGAAATTATTATCAAGATATAGTGAGGGGTGTAGTGTGGGAAATCCCGCTACTACATATGCGCTAGAAACAGGGACCTAATCTTGTTGGTTCAAGAAAGTTTAGAAAAACGGCTACTGTTGGTGATGAATTCAATTGGATCTATAAACTTTAAGAGAAATTTCCATGAAAAGTAGTTACTGTTCATACTTTTTATTCAGATCTATAATATTTGGGTTCAAAAATGGAAGTTTTATGGAAGAAATCACATTTTCAGGGAGAAAACACCGTGATGAAATTCAAGGAAGAAAGCTAGTTTTTTAATGGAAGGTTTCATATTCAGGAGAAAAAGAAAAAGGCAAATTGTTGAAGGAAATAAAGGAAGAATGAAGAAAAGGATAAGAACAAAACGCTGTGAATTTTATCACAAAAAGAAGCTCGCACAGATGGTTTGAGTTGGAGCGAAGAGGCTTGATGTCGCAAGATCAAATCTCGCCACAGTCATATTTTTTCAAATATTTTTGAACTTTCAAGAGGGGAAAAAATGGAATAAAGCTATAGCATTGTGTGTTTCCTTCGCAAGCAACAAGTAGCCCAGATGGTCGTTTGCGAAGAGAACAAGCTTGGGGTTGCGAGTTCGAATCCCACCTTTTACATATTTTTTAAACTTCCGAGAGCGAAGAAGTGAATAAAGTTATAGTATTGTGTGTTTCTTTCACAAACAAAGCTAGCACAATTGGTCACCGGCGAAGAGTATAAACCCGAGGTCGCGGGTTCGAACCTCCCTCCTCAAAGAATTTTTGGCTTCGCAAAAGGGGAAAAAATGTATAATCTCGCAAGGTTGTTTCGTTATCTCGCAAGCAAGAGGCAGCATAGTTGGTCACCTGCGAAGTTAATGAGTTCATGGTCGCGAGTTCAAGTCCCATTGAACGTCCATATTTTGCATGAATTTTTCGCAACAGTATCTCGCAAGAAGAAAGTAGGTGGTTATTTCGCAGAAACACTTCGCAGAGGCATGGCTAGCACAGTTGGTCAGGAGGCATGAACGCGAGCAGAAGGTCGCAGGATCAATTCTTGCTCTCGCACACTTATTTTTGTTATGCGAAATTTCGCACAGACTTTGCTTATCTCGCAAAAAAGAAAGTTGATGATTATCTCGCGAATGAATTTCGCAAGAGAGGGTTAGAACAATTGGTATGGTGTAAGAATATGCAAGAGGCAGGTCAAGGGTTCAAGTCTCAAGTCTCACTTCTCACATTTCTTTTTGCTGCGCGAGATCAACAACAACAAACCACAAAAGCTAAGTACCACTTTCCTTAAACATTTTACTTACAAAAAATAAAAGATTTTTGATTTGATTTACAAAAGGCGAGATAATCGCAGAATTACAAAGATTTCACAATTACAATAATTCGAGAAAAATCTCGCAGATATTACAAGAGAAACCGAGAACAATATCTCGCAAAGATCAATTTATATATTTCCCTTAAATACTCGCTTTGTTTCAAATGAGAATGATATCCAACATGGAGAGTAGTAGCGGGCAAACCTTTATGGCGTACACCCTAGTTCGCGAATTTACTCTAGGATTTCGCAAGAGGCAATGTACCTAAAGTGCGTCATATAAGGGGGTACCTATTAGGATCATCTCCATGAAGGATGTTTATCGGATGAAATGAAATAAGTTATACAAAGGAAATCAAAACAAAGAAAACGATTTGAACTTGCAATTAAATGAATATTTTTGATAAAAGAAATGTTGAATACTAATCTAAATTTTTATTTGCATTACAAAGATAGCATGAGGCAAAGAACATGGAGCGAGAGTTTCGCATGATGGATTACGCAATACTTCTTATATTTAGAGGATTAAGTACTTCTTATACTTCTCAAAGGATACTTCATACTTCTTATATATTTCGAGGATTGAGTACTTCTTATACTTCTTCAAGGATACTTCATACTTCGCATACTTCAAGAGATAATACTTCTTATTCACTTCGCAAAGCTTCGGAACTTCGCAAAAGAATAGAGGCAAGTACGTACTTTTCAAGAAAAATATTCTTTCGCTCGTTCCTTCACCAATTGAAACCAAGGATTATTACAACAATGAATTTTTCCTTCAAATCGCTCTTCAAGCAATATTCAAGGAAAAAGAGGCAAGATGTAGGATCATAATATCGCAACGGACAAGGTTCGCGGGATTAATAAACGACGGTGTCGCGAGAGTGTCTCGAGAGAAGGTAGCAAGACTCGCGAGAGTGTCTCGAGAGAAGGTAGCAAGACTCGCGAGAGTGTCTCGAGAGAAGGTAGCAAGACTCGCGAGAGTGTCTCGAGAGAAGGTAGCAAGACTCGAGAGAGTGTCTCGAGAGAAGGTAGCAAGACTCGAGAGAATGTCTCGAGAGAAGGTAGCAAGAGCCTGCGAAATCATTAAAGGGCTCGCGAGAATATGAGCTGTATGTGAGCTGTCATCCATTATGTAAACACCTATATAAAGAGGAGAGCAGGAGAGAGAAAGGGGAGGATACACTTGAGAGAGGTTAGACAATTTAGAGAGAGAAAAACTTTATTTTCTTTATCATCTTCTTCCCCAAATAATTAGATCTAGAGCTCTAGAAAATATCCATTAATGGAGATTCTCAGTGTAATTCAAATGTAACCTCAACAATCATAGTGAAGAACCGTGGATGTAGATCACATTGATCGAACCACGTAAAAAATCTTATGTGTCTATTTAAATTTCTAGCACTTATATTTTGAGATTTGGGTGATTAATAAGTTTAGATCTAGAAATTATTATCAAGATATAGTGAGGGGTGTAGTGTGGGAAATCCCGCTACTACAGAAACGTCTTCGGTCTTCAATCGGTGTCTTCATCTTCGTCTTCGGTCTTCAACTCTTGATAATAACTCCTGAACTTCGTAGAATCTTGACAATGTGATTCTTTCCTCTAATTCCTTGTTGCTTGAAACTTCATTGTAGATATTTCTTCTTTCCATTGGCTTTATTGTAAGAATACAAAACCAAAAACGAACTATACAAACCCAATTTGTTTTTTTTTTTTTTTGTACTGCTTTTTTTTTTCCATTTTTTTTAAGAGACAAGAAAAATAAAACAAATACAAAAACAAAATAAAACTAATAATGCATCTAACAAAATTTTCTCTTGTCTTTTTTTTCCCTTTTTTTTTCCCTTTTTTTTTTTTTTTTTTTTTTTTTTTTGTGAGACAAGAGAATATAAAAATACAAACTAACAAATAAGAATAAATAAAAATGCAAGTACAAAGGCCATGGTGTAAGTACTTTACCGCTTGATTCTTCACAACTTGTATGTCTTGATATCATGAATTTTTCGAACTCTCATCTTTATAATCTTCGCTCTTGTACAATAGTCTTCAACTTGTAAAAATTCTGCTCCTTGTCTTGTTGCTTTACTTGAATCTGGAATATGCTCATTTCTGTACTGTTGCTTGTAAACCTTGAACGTCTTCAACTTTCCTTCAAATTTGTGATGCTCCTCTTGTTGATGATGATGGTGTTTCTATGGACCTGTTGGTGTAGAGAGATAAAGTGGATGGTGCTAGCTGCGAACAAGATTACAAGTGGTATGTAAGTTAGCAATTCGATGTCACCATCATGATTGATAAAAATAGCACTCAAGAGATCAAAATAGTGCTTCTATTGGTGGGAGGTTGGGCAGCTCACCATTCTGCCCGGAATTTACGTACGGTGACACACACTCTAAAAGCACAAATTTAGACAGGTACAAAGAATTGAAGGTCGGTGCCTCACATTATGTAACATGGGTAGTCTCCACTATAGGGGATCACTACTATACTACCGAATTCAGTCTGCACCTTGTTTGCCACTGGCATGGTTAAATGCAACTTTAACTCTCATACAAGTAAGAAACCCGATCATGTTCTCTGTCATCTCTAAGTTCAGTCACTCTTATGAGATTCTCGATGTAATCTTAGCGACATGTATACTATGTGACTCTAAACTAACTACAAGTTGGAGTTTTTATTCACTAATTTACACAAAATTTGAAAATTTATGAAAAATTTACAATGCAAATACTTAACCACTCCCCCACACTTAAACTTTACATTGTCCTCAATGTAAATTGAATCGTCCAAAGAAAGTCAAGGTGGGAAATCTTAACCAAAAAGAATGACAAAAAATCAGAAAAAGTAAAAATATGACAAGAAAATAAAATAAAATAAAATAAAATAAAAGAGATACAAAACCTATGGGTTGCCTCCCATTTAGCGCTTGGTTTAAAGTCGTCAGCCCGACTATCTCTTTGCTTTCTACGACTCCTCCAGAGGGAGTACTTCCACAAGATTATCTCCTTCCACGATATCCGAAGAAAAGTTCTCATAATATGGTTTCAACCGGTGCCCATTCACTTTAAGTTCATTTCCTGTAGCTAAACTACGCATTTCTACTGCACCATGAGAAAACACATTAGTCACAATGAAAGGTCCAATCCAACGTGACCTTAATTTACCCGAAAATAATTGCAAGCGAGAATTAAACAAAAGCACTTTCTTCCCAATGCAAAATTGTTTCTTTGTAATCATATTATCATGAAATGCCTTCGTCTTTTCCTTGTAAATCCGTGAGCTTTCAAATGCATCATTGTGAATCTCCTCTAGCTCTTGAAGTTGCAACTTCCTTTGCCTTCCAGCATCATCCAACTCCATATTGAATTGCTTAATATCCCAAAACGCCTTATGCTCAATTTCTACGGGTAAGTGACAAGGTTTACCATAAACAAGCCTAAAGGGAGACATCCCAATAGGTGTTTTGTATGCGGTTCTATACGCCCACAAAGCATCATTGAGTCTCATACTCCAATCCTTCCTTGTTGGATTCACCGTCTTCTCTAGAATGGATTCACCTCTCGGTTGGAAACCTCGGCTTGTCCATTTATTTGTGGATGGTAAGGAGTTGCAATCCTATGCGACGCATTGTACTTCCTTAACAAGTTTTGCAAGAACCTGTTTTTGAAGTGTGAACCTCCATCGCTAATTATAGCCTTTGGAATGCCAAACCTTGCAAATATATTAGCTTGCACGAAATCTGAAACAACTTTAGAATCATTAGTTGGGGTGGCCTTAGCTTCCACCCATTTCGAGACATAATCCACAGCAAGCAAGATATAATAATTCCCACTAGAATTGACAAAAGGGCCCATAAAATCAATTCCCCATACATCAAAAACCTCAACAAATTGAATAATAGTTTGTGGCATTTGATTTCGAGCACCTAGATTGCCTGTTCTTTGGCACCTATCACATGTGGTACAAAATGCATGTGCATCCTTAAACAAAGTTGTCCAAAAGAAACCACATTCTAGTACCTTAAGAGCGGTTCTCTTACTCCCAAAGTGTCCTCCACAAGCATATGAGTGGCAAAAAGACAAGATAGAATTAAATTCTGATTCGGGAACACACCTACGTATTACTTGGTCACTACAATGTTTCTATAAGTATGGATCATCCCATATGTATTGGTTTCCTAACTTCTTTAGTTTGTCCCTCTTAGCACGAGACAAGTTCTTTGGGATTTGTTTAGAAACTAAGTAATTAACAATATCAGCGTACCATGGTTCTCCAAAGGCAATTGAGAATAGTTGCTCATCCGGGAAACTTTCACGCAACGGGATAGTTTTCTTGTCCACAGCAAGTCGGCTCAAGTGATCCGCAACGGTGTTCTCAATTCCTTTCTTGTCTTTGATCTCAATATCAAACTCTTGCAAGAGTAATATCCATCGTATGAGCCTCGGTTTCGCCTCTTTCTTTGTAAGCAAGTACTTAAGCGTTGTATGATCAGAAAAGACAACAAATTTTGTACCAATTAGATAAGAGAGAAACTTTTCTAAAGCAAAAATAATGGCTAACAATTCTTTTTTAGTGGTTGTGTAGTTTTGTTGGGCCTCATTTAACGTTCTAGAAGCATAATAAATGGCATGAGGTATCTTCCCCACACGCTGCCCAAGCACCGCACCAACCGCATAGTCACTTGCATCACACATGAGCTCAAAAGGCTGGCTCCAATCCGGTGGTTTAATGATAGGGGCTGAAATTAAAAGTTCTTTCAAACGATTGAATGCCGCCATACACTTTTCATCAAAGTTAAAAACCACATCTTTTTGCAATAAGTTACAAAGTGGTGATGTTATCTTGGAAAAGTCCTTTATGAATCTACGATAAAAACCTGCATGACCAAGAAAAGAGCGTATCTCCCTCACCGTAGTGGGAGGGGTTAGAGCAAGAATAAGGTCTATCTTAGATTTATCGACTTTTAAGCCTTTAGAAGATATTATATGGCCTAAAACTATGCCATGAGTTACCATGAAATGGCACTTCTCCCAATTCAGCACAAGATTTGTTTCAACACATCGTTCAAGGATTAGAGACAAGTTGTTCAAGCAAAGGTCAAATGAATCGCCAAAGACACTAAAATCGTCCATGAACACTTTGATTATGTTTTCAACATATTCTGAAAAGATACTTACCATACACCTTTGAAAGGTAGATGGAGCATTGCATAAGCCAAAAGGCATCCTTCTATAAGCAAAAGTACCGAAAAGGACAAGTGAAAGTGGTTTTCTCTTGGTCCTCGGTGCTATCACAATCGATTATAACCTGAATAGCCATCAAGGAAGCAATAGTAAGAGTTTCCAGCTAAGCGTTCAAGCATTTGATCAATAAATGGTAAAGGAAAGTGATATTTTCTAGTCGTGGCATTCAACTTTCTATAATCAATACAAACACTCTAACCGGTTTGCACACGAGTTGGGACAAGTTCGTTCTTATCATTTTCCACCACCGTCACCCCTGATTTCTTTGGTACTACTTGTACCGGGCTTACCCACTTGCTATCGGATATGGGGTAGATAACACCCACGTCCAAAAGCTTGAGTATCTCCTTTTTCACAACTTCCATCATGGGAGGATTCAAACGACGTTGCGCTTCCCTTGTAGGCTTTGCATCGTCCTCCACACGGATCTTGTGCATACAAACGGTGGGGCTTATACCCTTGATATCGGCGATTGTCCATCCTATGGCCGTCTTGTATGTCCTTAGCACCCTTAGAAGTTCTTGCTCCTGTAATTCATTAAGCTCGTTAGAAACAATCACGGGTAAATCTTCATTGTCACCCAAGTACAAGTACTTTAAGTGACTTGGAAGAGGTTTCAATTCTAAACTTGGAGATTTAACAATATATGGCACAAGTTTTTCATTATTGCAAGGTAAAGAAGCATATGAAATATTCTTAATTGCTGATTTTTCCGGTAATGAGTCAAGAGAACTAATGGTTTCTTTAATCTCATCACTATACTCCAAACCATTATCAATGGGTGTAGTGAGCACGGTTTCCAAAGTATCAACACCATTCAACTCAAACATTTGTTGCGCCAATGTGTCCATCACATCAATGGATAAACAAGAGTGGACATCACTAGGATATCTCATCGTCTCGAAAATGTTGAAACGTATTATTTCTCCATCAAACTCCATAGTTAGCGTTCCCTTGTCCACATCAATTATGGTTTTCGCCGTTTTCATGAAGGGGCGCCCAAGTAGCAATGGAAGAGACGAGTCCGGTGAACCTTCATCCATCTCTAACACGCAAAAGTCAGCTGGAAATACAAGTTGATTTACCTGCACAAGAACATCCTCAACAATACCCATTGGGTAGACATTAGAACGATCGGCTAATTGCAATACAATTCCATCCTTTTTAAGAGGACCAAGATCAAGTGAATTATACATAGACGCAGGCATAACATTAACGGATGCACCTAAATCCAACATAGCTTTGTTAAATGTGGTGTTACCAATTGTGACGGGAATGTCAAAGCTACCGGGATCCTTGCACTTAAGTGGGAGTTTGTGTTGTAAGATTGCCGAAGCATTCTCCCCCACACTAAGCACTTTATTACCTTTGAGCTTTTGTTTATTGGTACACAAGTCCTTCAACACCTTTGCATACTTTGGAACTTGCTTGATTGCATCTATGAGTGGTATGTTCACATGGATCTTCTTGAGAATGTCTAAAATCTCCTTTTCTAGTTCCGCCTTCTTGGAATTTGCAAAATCTGCGAGGGAAAGGTAAAGGAGGAACATAAGTAGAAACCGGAGTTTTAGAGTTAGAAATAGGTACCTCAGAAGTTTGGGGAGAATCCTCATTTTTTTCCTCCAAAACAGGTTCCTTTGGAGCTTCCTCTTTGCCCGAATCAGTAACTTCGGGTTGCACAAGTTGTGTACCACTTCTCAGCGTAATTGCATTGACACCCTCTTTTGGGTTGATAGGTTGAGAAGGGAGTTTCCCACCATTTTGTGCCTTCAATTGATTCAACTCAATAGCCATAGAACCAACTTGAGTTTGAAAATCCTTAATCGTACTCTCCGTTCTTTGTACAAAAGATTTCAACAACTCTTCCATATTGGACCCCGTATTTTGAGGTTGTTGTTGTTGTTGAAATTGTTGTCTCGGCTGAAATTTTTGTTGTTGAGGTTGAAATCCACTCGAATAGTTGAAGGTAGGTTATTGAACCGCTCCTTGCTTATTGGCATAGCTAAAATTTGGGTGATCTCTCCATCCCGGATTGTAAGTGTTTGAGTAGGGATCATACCGTCTTTGTTGATTTGGAAAGACCGCATTAGCTTGCTCGTCCTCATAAGCTTGAGAAGAACCTGGTATCACCGCGGCTGCAACTTGTTGCATCATTGCTGTCATGTTACCCGATTGTTGACGAAGTTCCTCGACCTCGCTCACTTTATTAACTTTCCTAAGAAGCACCTCCGAACCACGACTCAAGAATTGTTGGGAGTTTGCTGCCATGTTCTCAATCAACTCTCTAGCTTGTGCCACCGTCTTGTTAACTAGTGCACCACCATCCGCAGCGTCAAGAAGATTCCTATCACTTGATTGGAGTCCTTCATAGAAATATTGGATAATCATAGCGTCACTAAATTGGTGGTGAGGGCAGCTTGCCACCAATCTTTTATATCGTTCCCAACATTCATATAAAGATTCTCCCACATTTTGCTTCATCCCACAAATCTCCTTTCATCCCACAAATCTTCTTCAACCCATTCCATGTCGTGACACTTCCGGGAGGCAAATAGTACAACCAATCCTTAGCACTATCCATCAAAGAGAAACGGAAAACTTTTAACATTGCACCATCCGCCTCAACATCTGCTGGAAGCATGGCCGTGACAATGGTGTGGAAGTCCATAAGATGCTTGTTGGGGTCTTCATTCACCATGCCATGGAACTTTGGTAATTCTCTAAGCAACCCCGGCTTGATCTCAAAAGTAGAGTTCGTTTGAATACACCCCTGTTGTGTATCAAGCCTATGAGAAGCTAACTCCTTGAGTGAACGATTTGCATCACCCATTGCTTCTTCTTTTTCTTCAAAAGGTAGTTCTTGTTCACCCGGAACCTCTTGTTCTAAAACTGCTTCTTCTTGTTGGAAAGTCTCTTCTTCCGTTTCCAACTCTTGTTCTTCCGTTGCGTCTTGACTTGGTTTGAGTATTGTGCCTCTTCGAGTAGCTACCCCGCACCGTGGATAATTCCAATCTTTAGAAGCCAGGGATTAGGTACCTGAAAACAATTCTCGCAAACAAGTGAGAAACAAGACAAGAAAACAAGAAGCAAAGATAAAAGCAAAAAAACAAAAATATGAAACTAAAAACTTAATAACTAGCCGTATGCCTCCCCGGCTGCGGCGCCAAAATTTGATCGCTGTCGTATGCATCAAAAATAATTTCACTTTCCTAAAGTATATGATAAGAAAGAGTTCGTTTCCACAGAGAGGCAATTGTAGTTATTACGTATTCAATTTCTTAAAGTAACCAATTGGGGTGATTTCTGATTTTTGAGTAAGCAATAAAATTAAATTAAAATAAAGTAAAGTGTAGAAAGTAATCAATGAGAGAAAGATATTGGTCAAGGAATTCATCTTCAATCTTAGACATGTGCTTGCATATATGATTAGAATTACAATTTAATCTCTTTTATTATCAAAAGCCTAGAGAATCAAGAAAGCAAGATAATCTATTAATTTCCTAAGTTCATAAACACACACATTAGAGCTGCGTATGTGAATTCTACCTAAAGAATAACCTAACGCCTTGCGCTAATTAAGTTCAATTCCTAGGAGCATTAAGTTTCAGAAATAGGCTAATCAATGCAATTGTCATACATTGCGCATAACAATTCGGACAATGGTCAAACTCTACGTATGATCAAGAGAGTGTATCACTACAAACCGTAAACATATTATGCTACTTGTATTCAGGGTTATCGCTCGATGAAAAACCCTAAAATAGTTATGGACTAGGATGCAAGTTCAATTAATTGGCCACTTAACTAACCAAACATCTAAGTCCTATCACAATACATCAATCATGTGATTATTAAAACAGTAGAGATTTAAACGATAATCAAGAGAGAAAACTAATACATAACTCAAGCACAAGTTTTAGAAATAGGACTACATCCTTAACCAATAATATAGAATTTAGCTACTCATAGCTATGGAGTTCATCACAAAAATATGAATTGAATAAAGAAGAAGATGAACAAAAGCAAACCCTAGTAGCGTAAACAAAAGCGGCTCTCTCCCAAAACTCCAAGAATAAAAACGTGTTTCCAAAAGTTGTAGGACTTCTCTTATATAGCTCCTCTTGTTCCAAAATTAGGTCTAGTCTTCAAAGTCCATTAGATGAAAATCCACCAAGCCCATAAGTGAGAGAAACCCATGTAGAAAATATGCACCAAAAACTGTCGCCGGAAAACTGGTATTATGGCCGGAAATCGGTCGGAGAAGTGACCAGAAAACGGCTCAGGTGACCGGCAAAGTCCGGCCATAATACCAGTTTTTCGGCGACAGTTTTTGGGGCATATTTTCTACATGGGTTTCTCTCACTTATGGGCTTGGTGGATTTGATCGCTCTCGTATGCGTCAAAAATAATTTCACTTTCCTAAAGTATACGATAAGAAAGAGTGAAAATAATTTTGACAATAAAGTAATCACCTAAAGTATAACTACCCGTAATAACTACAGAAAGAGTGAATCTGACTGAGCTGAGTTTCCCCGGCAGCGGCGCCAATTTTGACGAGGTGTCAACTCGCAAATAATATTTTCTACTTCTCTTTACACTAGCAAGTAATATAATGAAAGCAGATTCGTCCCAAGGGAGGTATGAAGTAATAGTTGTTATGCAAATACTCTTAGCAAAGAAGATTTTTGTTATAGAAAATCTGAAAATCGTAAAGTTGTATTCAAATATGAGATGGAATTGATTAAGGAATCATTCTCGACCACGAAACATAAACCAAATCGATATATAGCATGTTCTTCGCATTATCTTGTTACTAACAACCCTATGATAATTAGTACGCTCAACTATCCCGTTATTATCTCCTAAGCTCATCGGATACGAAAGCGCTCGACTACCGGTTTCTACTTGCCAAGTTTCCTAGAGGTACGCTTTCTAGGTATGACCTAAACAAGTGCTCTAAGTTTGTGATATAAATTTACTCCTAGTGATGAATTCAAAAGCATGAATCACCTACTAGTGTCAATTTCTATATATGGGCATTTAACAAAATCCCATCATCAATACCCATATATTGCTACTTGTGTTTATATTTCTAGAAAATTACGGGCCGAAGAAAATCTAAACTAGCAATAGGATTATGAATCAACTATTTAATTTCGAACTTAAACAATCAACAAATAATCCATAAACATTATTAGCATGGTAGAAATCAAACAATAACGAAACTAGTGAGAAAACGAGCTATTGCATATCAATTATAGGTTCATATTTCGGGTTTTGAAATCACCCTTAATCAAAAATAGTTTTAGTTACTCATAATAATGGAGTTCATCATCAATAATAATTGAAATAAAGAAGATGAAAAATAAATACGAAAGCAAACCCTAGCTGCGGCTCTCTCCAAAACTCCAAAATAGAATATGTATACGTGATATCTCAAAGTTATAGAAAGACTTCTCTTTTATAGATCATCTTGTTCCAAAATTAGGTCTAATCTTCAAAGGTCCAATAGATAGAAGTCCTCCAAGCCCATGTGTGAGAAAAACCCATGTAGAAAATATGCCCCCAAAAGTGGTCGTAGGAAGTCCCAGAAAGTGGCCGGAAGAGTGACCGGGAAACATCTCAGATGACTGGAAAGTCAACAATCACCGGTCACAGTTAAGTCAACCGAGTCAACTCGGAAAGTCAGACCGAGTCAGCTAACTCGACTCAGTGATGTCACAAGTCAGAAACGAGTCAGAATCTGACTGAGCTGAGTCGAGTAACCAATTAGGGGGATTTCTGATTTTTGAGTAAGCAATAAAATTAAATTAAAAATAAAGTAAAGTGTAGAAAGTAATCAATGAGAGAAAGATATTGGTCAAGGAATTCATCTTCAATCTTAGACATGTGCTTGCATATATGATTAGAATTACAATTTAATCTCTTTTATTATCAAAAGCCTAGAGAATCAAGAGAGCAAGATAATCTATTAATTTCATAAGTTCATCAACACACACATTAGAGCATTATGTGAATTCTACCTAAAGAATAACCTAACGCCTTGCGCTAATTAAGTTCAATTCCTAGGAGCATTAAGTTTCAGAAATAGGCTAATCAATGCAATTGTCATACATTGCGCATAACAATTCGGACAATGGTCAAACTCTACATATGATCACGAGAGTGTATCACTACAAACCTTAAACATATTATGCTACTTGTATTCAGGGTTATCGCTCGATGAAAAACCCTAAAATAGTTATGGACTAGGATGCAATTTCAATTAATTGGCCACTTAACTAACCAAACATCTAAGTCCTATCACAATACATCAATCATGTGATTATTAAAACAGCAGAGATTTAAACGATAATCAAGAGAGAAAACTAATACATAACTCAAGCACAAGTTTTAGAAATAGGACTACATCCTTAACCAAAAATATAGAATTTAGCTACTCATAGCTATGGAGTTCATCACAAAAATATGAATTGAATAAAGAAGAAGATGAACAAAAGCAAACCCTAGTAGCGTAAACAAAAGCGGCTCTCTCCCAAAACTCCAAGAATAAAAACGTGTTTCCAAAAGTTGTAGGACTTCTCTTATATAGCTCATCTTGTTCCAAAATTAGGTCTAGTCTTCAAAGTCCATTAGATGAAAATCCACCAAGCCCATAAGTGAGAGAAACCCATGTAGAAAATATGCCCCAAAAAACTGTCGCCCGAAAACTGGTATTATGGCCGAAAATCGGCCGGAGAAGTGACCAGAAAACGGCTCAGGTGACCGGCAAAGTCCGCCCGGTCACCGGTCAACGATTCGAATCGGCCAGGTCAACTCAGTCAAGCTACTGAGTCAAACCGGGTCAATCACCGAGTCAATTCGAGTCCGCTGAGTCAGGATCAGAGTCAGTTGTCTGGCTCGACTGAGTGATCTAGTTGCCAGGCCAAAGCCATTTTGCACAGGCATAAGCTATCTTGCATGAGCCATAACCTATGTGTTGCACCATTGTGGCGCATCACAACTCCATCCTTCTATCTTGAGTTTACATTTTAACAACATCGGCACTTGTATCTTCCTTGTCCTGCATCTGTATCTTCAATTCAATAACTGCAACTCCATTTCTGCAGCTCAGCCTTTTACATATGCTCGTCACCGCCATTGACACCAGTTGCAACCTGCCATTGCACAAAACACATATCCATACATTCTTTCCCTGAATTCAGTTGCACCTGTCACAAGTCACAACTAGCTAACCACTAATGCACACATCTATTGCAGCAACAACTCGGATTTCAGTTCTTAGCTTACAGCCACTGCATAACACATACTTCTACTGTGACACGGTTTAACTCCTCTAGGTGTAACTGCGACTCCATAGCTTCACAGCTCAAAGCAACAACACCAACATCATCCACCACCTAACTCCTTAACCAACACCCAGCATTCTAGACCTTTTTCTTTCATCCTGGTACTCAACAAATGGAACCCATCTTCTTATCACAGCAGCTCAACCGTTTCTTCTCTGCCTGTCATGCCAACTCAGTTGTAATAAGCAGCTTTGCTTCAATCACTCAGCACACCACCAGCTCCAGTTCAAGGCCATCATATGACTTACTTAACCTCCTCAAGGCAGCAGCTTCTTCATCCCTTGTTCTTGCAACAACTCAATCTCACCTGCAATTCAATTACCCATTAATCATTCAAACTGCAATTCCAGCTCAATTCATCTCATAACATCCCAGACTTGACTGCAAACTCTCCTTGTTCTTCTCCAGTCACTGCCATTGTGACCTTACCAATGGCACCAGCAGCACAGCCATCAGCCAGCTAAACCATTGAAGTAATAGCTCTGGCTCATACCACCACCAGTTCAGCTCTTGAAACCCACAACACCAAAACAATCACAAGCTCATGACCACCTCACTGAACTGCAACCTCATTATCACCAGTACCTGCACTTCATTTCCATTACTGCACCACACATCAACAACTTTTCCCGGCAACGGCGCCAAAATTTGATCGCTGTCGTATGCGTCAAAAATAATTTCACTTTCCTAAAGTATATGATAAGAAAGAGTTCGTTTCCACAGAGAGGCAATTGTAGTTATTACATATTCAATTTCTTAAAGTAACCAATTGGGGGGATTTCTGATTTTTGAGTAAGCAATAAAATGAAATTAAAAATAAAGTAAAGTGTAGAAAGTAATCAATGAGAGAAAGATATTGGTCAAGGAATTCATCTTCAATCTTAGACATGTGCTTGCATATATGATTAGAATTACAATTTAATCTCTTTTATTATCAAAAGCCTAGAGAATCAAGAGAGCAAGATAATCTATTAATTTCATAAGTTCATCAACACACACATTAGAGCTGCGTATGTGAATTCTACCTAAAGAATAACCTAACGCCTTGCGCTAATTAAGTTCAATTCATATGAGCATTAAGTTTCAGAATAGGCTAATCAATGCAATTGTCATACATTGCGCATAACAATTCGGACAATGGTCAAACTCTACATATGATCACGAGAGTGTATCACTACAAACCGTAAACATATCATGCTACTTGTATTTTAGGGTTTTTCATCGAGCGATAACCTTGAATACAAGTAGCATAATATGTTTACGGTTTGTAGTGATACACTCTCGTGATCATATGTAGAGTTTGACCATTGTCCGAATTGTTATGCGCAATGTATGACAATTGCATTGATTAGCCTATTTCAAACTTAATGCTCCTAGGAATTGAACTTAATTAGCGCAAGGCGTTAGGTTATTCTTTAGGTAGAATTCACATACGCAAATTCTAATGTGTGTGTTGATGAACTTAGGAAATTAATAGATTATCTAGCTCTCTTGATTCTCTAGGCTTTTGATAATAAAAGAGATTAAATTGTAATTCTAATCATATATGCAAGCACATGTCTAAGATTGAAGATGAATTCCTTGACCAATATCTTTCTCTCATTGATTACTTTACACTTTACTTTATTTTTAATTTAATTTTATTGCTTACTCAAAAATCAGAAATCCCCCCAATTGGTTACTTTAAGAAATTGAATACGTAATAACTACAATTGCCTCTCTGTGGAAACGAACTCTTTCTTATCATATACTTTAGGAAAGTGAAATTATTTTTGACGCATACGACAGCGATCAAATATTTCAATCTTTCTTCATAAACTCTGACGTTGCTCTGCTTGTTGATGATGATGTGTTTCTATGGATCTATTGATGTTGTCGAGTGAGAGAGAATGGTGCTAACTGCAAATCAAACTACAAGAAGGAGTTTTCATCTTTATACGTCATCCTCATTATTGACGAAATTAGCACTCAAGAGATCAAAAATAGTGCTGAAAGTGGTGCGAAGTTGGGTAGCTCACCATTCCTACCCGGAATTTATGTACGGTGACACACACTCTAAAAGGACTTTTTATATAGTCACAAAAAAATGAAGGTTGGTGCCTCGCTTGATGTAAAAATAGGTAGTTTCCACTAAGGGTGATCACAACTCTAATACCAAATAACTTTCCTGCACCTAATTTGCCCACCGGCATGGTTAAATCCAACTTTAACGCTCTAACAAATAATAAACCCGGTTGTGTTCTCTAGTTCTTCCAAGTTCAGTTATTTCGGTCACACTCTCTATGTAACCATAGCTAGAAGCATGCTAGTGACTCTAAAATCTCTAAAAGTTGGAGGTTTTATGCAAATATTTACAAATTTTTTGATTTTTTTTTTAAATGCAAAAGACTAAAAACTCTATATGCAAAATACTCCTATATGAAAAATACTCCCCCAAACCTAAATCTAACATTGTCCTTAATGTTCAACATAAGAGCAGAATTACAACAACATACCATGAGAACAAGGCAGAGCAGATTTAAAGGAAAGAGATTACCAGATGCAAAAGGATGGTGCTAAACCAGAAATGGGCGAATGCTTTGGGAGCAAACAACAAGAGTTTGGTTAGCGCACATACCAATTATGCAAAAAGAAAAAGAAAAGGGAAAGAAAATGGACTTTTAATCCATATGTATGTACACAGGTGAACTAGTTTAGTCCACATAAACAGGGTCGTCCAAGTCAATGGTCTCAACTTCTGGTGGAAAATACTCCAGAAATGGTTTTAATCTCTGACCATTGACCTTGAAGATGCTCTTGGTTGCTGTATTTTCAAGTTCTACAGCTCCATGAGGGAAAACAGTAAGTACCACGAATGGTACGTACCATCGAAACGTAACTGACCTGGAAAGAGATGCAGACGAGTGTTGTAAAATAAAAATTTTTGACCAGGCGTGAAAGACTTGCGCAGAATGCGCTTGTCATGAAACACTTTCATTCTATTTTTGTACATTTTGGCACTATCATAAGCGTCATTTCTTAGTTCTTCTAACTCATTGAGTTGAAGTTTCCTTTGGTTACCAGCCTTATCAAGATCAAAGTTCAATTTCTTAATAGCCCAATATGCTCGATGTTCTAACTCTACAGGTAGATGACATGCTTTACCATACACAAGTCTATAAGGGTACATGCCAATAGGAGTTTTGTACGCAGTTCTATAGTCCCACAAAGCATCATTTAAACGTAAAGACCAATGTTTCCTAGTTGGATTAACCGTCTTTTCAAAAATGTGATTAATTTCTCTATTAGAAACTTCTACTTGGCCACTGGTCTGAGGAGGGTATGGTGTTTCTACCTTATGTGTGATTCCATAGTTGCGCATAAGTGATTCAAAAGGTCTATTGCAAAAATGAGTACCACCATCACTGATTATTGCTCTAGGTGTTCCAAAATGAGAGAAAATGTTTTCTTTAAGAAAATAAAGAACTACTTTATGGTCATTTGTTTTGGAGGCAATGGCTTCTACCCACTTAGAGACATAATCAACAACAACAAGAATGTATAAATTACCTTCAGAGTTAGGAAAGGGACCCATGAAATCAATACCCCATACATCAAAAAATTCAATAATCAAAATAGGTTGTAAGGGCATCATGTTTCTTCTTGAGATACTACCTAATTTCTGGCATCGGTCACACGCAACACCGAATGCATGACTATATTTGAACAATGATGGCCAATAGAAACCACTCTGTAAGATCTTTGCAGCAGTTTTCTTGGCGCTAAAATGGCCTCCACATGCATGGTCATGACAGAAAGAGATGACATCTCTTTGTTCAGAATTGGGGACACATCTCCTAATGAGTTGGTCAGGGCAGTATTTAAACAAGTATGGGTCATCCCAAAAGAAATATTTCACTTCAGCCAAGAATTTAGAGCGGTCTTGTCTAGACCAATGCAAGGGCATTCTTTCAGTAACAAGGTAGTTAACAATATCAGCAAACCAAGGCATTTCAGACACAAGCATCAATTGTTCGTAAGGGTATGATTCTCTAATAAGCAAGGATTCATCAACAAATTCAATATTCAACCTAGACAAGTGATCATCAATAACATTTTTAGACCCTTTCTTATCTCGAATTTCGAGATTGAAATCTTGTAACAAGAGTATCCATCGAATGAGACGAGCTTTAGCATCTTTTTTAGACAAAAGACATTTCATTGCAGCATGGTCAGAATATATGATGACTTTAGAACCTATCAAGTAAGATCTAAACTTATCCAATGCAAACACAACAGCTAGCAATTCTTTCTCATTTGTTGAATAATTTAGTTGAGCATCATTAAGTGTTTTACTAGCATAGTAGATCACATAGGGGAGTTTGTCTACTCGTTGTCCTAAAACCGCTCCTACAGCATAGTCAGACGCATCACACATAATTTCAAATGGTAAGGTCCAATCATGTGGTCCGACTATAGGGGAAGATGTGAGAAGAGCTTTCAATTGCTCCCATGCTTCTTTACAAGCGTCATTAAAGACAAACGTAGCATCTTTTGCAAGAAGACTACACAAGGTTCTTGAAATTTTACTAAAGTCTTTGATGAATCGGCGGTAAAAATCGGCATGTCCCAAGAATGATCTTATCTCCCTCACAGAGCGAGGTTGAGGCAAGTGTTGAATGAGATCAACTTTAGCTTTATCTACTTCTACTCCCTTTTCAGAAATGATATGCCCTAGTTCGATGCCTGAGTTAACCATGAAGTGACATTTTTCCCAATTCAAAACCACATTATTTTCTTTACATCGATTCAAAGACAAGAGTAAGATGATGCAAACATTCATCAAAAAGAAGACCCAAAGACAGAAAAATCATCCATGAAAATTTCAAGAAATTTATCTACCATGTCAGAAAAGATGCTCATCATGCAACGTTGAAAAGTAGCGGGTGCATTACACAACCAAAAGGCATACGACGATAAAAAAATGTACCATAAGGACAGGTAAATGTGGTCTTTGGTTGGTCTTCGGGTGCTATGTGAATTTGGTTATAACCTGAATAGCCATCTAAGAAACAATAGTGACTATGTCTTGACAACCTTTCTAACATTTGGTCAATGAAGGGAAGAGGAAAGTGGTCTTTCTTTGTTACTGTGTTCAACTTCCTATAGTCAATACAAACTCGCCACCCTGTGATCACACGAGTGGGGACAACCTCATTCATTTCATTTTGTACTACAGTAATGCCAGACTTTTTGGGTAGAACTTGAATGTGACTGACCCACTGGCTATCTAGAATTGGGTATATGATACCTGCATCAATCAATTTAAGAATCTCACCCTTTACAACATCTCTCATATTGGGGTTAAGTCTCCTTTGCATTTTCCTAGATGGTTTAGTATTTTCTTCAAGATTTATGTGATGCATGCAAATTGTGGGACTTATACCTTTAAGGTCTGAGATGGTCCAACCTAAGGCCTCTTTATGTTCTTTAAGCACTTCTAAAAGTTTACTTTCCTATTTCGTGTCTAGACATGAGGCAATAATCACATGCAAAGTATCAGAAGAACCTAAGAAAGCATACTTCAGAGTATAGGCAATGGTTTCAAATCAAGCTTAGGTGGTTCAATAAGAGATGGGGCATAATTGGAATCAGAGAGTGGAAGTGGTTCCACAGCAGTCTGCCATTTAGCAATATCCATGGGTGACACAGATTCAAGCAAAGAGTGCACTTCACAAATGTACTTAGAATCAAAGAGATCTAAGTCAAAGTTATATAAACATGCTTGCAAAGGGTCCACAGATAAGATGTCAGGCAATGAGTCTTGGATCAGACTCTCAATCATATTAACCTCATGCAATTCATTATCATCAAAATCCATAGGTTGTTGGCTAACCCGAAAAATATTTAATTCCATAGTCATGTTTCCAAATGACAAGTTCAACACTCCATTTCGACAATTTATGATAACATTGGACGTCGCCAGAAAAGGACGTCCTAAAATAACTGGGATGTGACACTCTGAGTTTTGCACAAGTTGAGTGTCTAGAACAATGAAGTCCACAGGGAAATAAAATTTATCAACCTTGATTAACACATCTTAAACAATACCACGAGGGATTTTGACAAATCTGTCCGCTAATTGTATCATAACAGGAGTGGGTTTCAGCTCCCCAAGACCTAACTGCTCATATGCAGAAGGTTCACACTTGCGTCTAAGTCTAACAAAGCCCTATCGATTGTATGGTCACCTATAGTGCATATGATAGTTGGGTCTTTAAACTTAGGTGGGGTCTTGTTTTGAATAATTGATCTCACCTGCTCGGTGAAAAAGGCACGCTTATGCACATGATGTTTTCGTTTTTGTGTGCATAGATCTTTCAAGAATTTAGCATAAGCAGGTATCTGTTTGATTGCTTCGAGAAAAGGAATATTTATATTAACTCGCTTAAACATTTCTAACATCTCATTGTACTGGTTACTTCCTTTTTTTCGGGACTAACCTTTGTGGGAATGGAGCAACAAGCATGCATACAGTTATCACAAGTTCAAAGATTGACTGTTGAACAGTAAAGTTATGATCTCAGCAAGCAAAGAATGCAATCAGATACCATAGAATCAGGCTTATGGATACCAAAAACTGCAGGAGTTCAGTATTGCTCAGCAGGGTAGCTAGTTTATTAGGCCAGCATAGTTTATCATTCACACAGTAACAGTAAAAAGAGGTTCGAGAACGATACCGTCGGCATAAACCGGGTTTAGGCACTATCACAGATTGCGATGTTCCCTTTTCTCATCTTCTTTGGTTTTTTACAGCGTCACAGGCACCTGGTAACTCAACAAAAAGTCACAGTTTCTCAAAAATGGACAGATAAAGCAAGGAAAAGACAGTATAGGCACTCAGTATGACGAACAGTGAGAGGAATCTACAACGCGTCAGTGACTTTGTTCGACAGATAGATGAGCAGAATAGATCAAACTGCTTTCAACCCAGGGTGCTATTAGCAAAGTCAAAAGAGATAGAGACGAAACGTAACAGAGCAGGAATAGAAGTTTCACAAGGAGATAGTAACTAAGAGCGATTTTATGCTGTCATAGGATTATGCAAATGAACTGCAGAACAATTTAAATGCAAAAGTGACAGGATGCAGTTGCATGAGTTTCAGAATCACAACAGTTTGAGAGCTACAGAACCAAGAGTTTCGACCAATATACAACCTAAGCTACAAAATATCGATAAATAAAGATGCGGCTAACTCAAACTAAAACAAGATGCAGTTCTGTGATGAAACTAAAATTAAAAACTACATCATGAGATGCAGGATAAACAAGTGAATTTAACAGCTAAGTTATGCTATAACGAAAAAAACTAAAATTTAAATAAGTATATATACAGCCTACAGATACAATTATGCGGATGACAATGGAAAGATAAAAACTATAGTTACTACAACTAAAATGTTACAAAACTAAGCTACAGCTACAATACAGGCTACAGATTATAGTAACTAATGAACTGAAAAACAAAACAAAAAAGAGACTAACAACTATGATCAGGAACTTTGCAGGATTATGACGCAGACACTTAACTGAAACAAAACTAGCAACTACAGAAAGTATTAAAGAGATGATTATACACAGATGGTTGAAATAACTAAGTTAAACTGATGATAGATAATTTTGAGTAAACAACAATCCCACATCAACTTTACAGATGATATTGAACCACAAACTGAACAACTACAGAAGATCTAATATGCTAAACAAAATACAGGGATAAGATTATCTCACAACACTATGATGCTGGTATGAGATGAAACAATGATGCAGTCTACTGAAAAACTTAAAATTACAACTATCAGTAACAACAGGATGTAATGATCTAACACATATATACAAGAAATATACTAGAAATCAGTAAAGAGGAACTTTAGATCAGCTGCACCGCCACCGAGTCCCCGGCAGCGGCGCCAAAAACTTGGTAGGTCTTTAAACAAGCCTATGACTATGTCAAACTGCAAGTGCACAATATCTATTGTACACATAGCAAATACACGTCGATCCCACAGAGACAAGGTGGGTGTAGAATGGATACCAAAGTCTTCCTATACTGATTCAATGATAAGTAACAAAAAGGGGGTTTTGTTGTGTCGATACGACAAGATGATAATGGAGATTACAGCAGTAAAATAAAGGAGCAATAACAAAGATGTTAACACTAATAATGAAGGTACTAGGATTGTCAAATCCACCACTAACTCACACTATGTATTCAACTAATTATACTACTCTTGTCCTTGTAACAGATAAGGGTGAAGATTCAAGTCCGCCACTTACCTAAGGTGTTTCACCAATGGATAATTCAATCACAGCTAAAGTATCAATCCGAAGCACTAACTGTCTAATTAAGCACAAATAGTCAAGGGATTAACAATAGTATCTAAAGCATGAGATGCAGCACAATCAACATAGTGTGATCTTAACTACAATGGATGCCTGACATACACCGTGAGAGCAAAGTATTGAAGTACTAAGATTGAAACTATCCTAACAATTTTAAGCATTCAAGAGAAACACATTTAGCATGAATAACATAGCAGGAAGCTAGGGCTTCATCTAAACCCTAGCAAATGGAATTAGAACATACTGAAGATGATTAAAACACAAATTATATTATGAAAACTAGCAATTGATCCAACTAATTAAATTTCAGATGATTTGTTACACAACTGTAGCTCCTATTTATACATCAATTTCTTCTCAAATACTAGAATTTGATAATTTAGAGAACAACCACTCACTCAAAACGTGCTTTCCGACAAACCCCCTCTGCAATTCAGACCTGCAACTCTTGATTTTATATTTGCTTTAGCTATTGAAGATAACCCTAACTATATCTCTCTCATTCATAGCTTTTAGGGTTGCTGTTTTGGAGAAGAAGCTATGATAGAGATAGATAGAGATTAGGAGGTTGATTGATGTCACTTGAGAAGGTGGCCATGATCAGAGATTTGTCGGGGATGGAGTTGATTAATGGAGGTGAACTGGGAGTCTTGCAGAGCTTGTAGGGAAGAAGAAAACGAGTGAGGGTGTGTTTGGTTTCTGCTCGTATAAGGGGAGGAGATAGGAAGCTATGGTGTTAGGAAGGTGTATTAAGATTTGATCCATTGGTTGGAGACGCCGTTGGATGCACAGAAGCTAAACCAAATCCGACGGCTCATACTGAAATCGGGCATGGGTCTTGGAATTTTATCTCTTCTAGGCCCATGTATTCTTCAACGCTAATATCTCAAGCCCACTTCTAGTTTTGAGTCGTACAAACTACATTCTTTACTCGCAGATGAGATGCAGACGATATTCTTCACTCACGTTCTAGTAGGAGCTTTGTTGTCTTTCTTCCGTTGTCATCAATTCTCTGCTTCTTTTGGCCTCTCGATTCTTCCAAGCTTTATTTAGTACCTAAAAATACAAAATTAATTAGTACAAGTATTTATTCTTGAAAACAATGAAAATATAGAATTTGGGATAATATATGATTTTAAAGCGCAAAAGATGAGTTAACTGCCAATAAAAAGGTGTATAAATATGCAATATTTGGCACTCATCATACTGCTGAGATGATCTCCGTTCGCCCGAGATTGAAATATCCTTCTGGCGGTAATGAATGAGAAACACTTCCAAGATGTTCACCAATAAGTATTTTCTTATGATTTTGCAAAGATATAATAATTGTATCTTGATCATTCCATTAACTTTACCACAGGATGGTCGTGTTGTGAGACCTCAGATTGATGTGAATTTCTCGGAAATAACAACAGGCCTTCGGGGTGGAGAATCCAAAAGTAAGGATTACAGGATGATACCGAACACTGTAAAGTCCCCAGTTGTCTCTTTGGTGAGTTGTTAGCGCTTCTTCCATCATGACTTTTTCTTGTCCGCTTAATTAGGATCAAAACAAATATTTGTTAATTTGTTTCAGATTTTTGCTCCATCAAGCATTGACGGTTTTCGACTCGTTCCTGGGCAAGCAACTCATGAATCCAGTACCACTGATGAGGAAGAAATTGATGTACGTATTTTCCTTGTACGATCAATTATGGTATTTATTGAATGAAGTAGTAATGATTGTTGTTGATATACCCAGGAGGAGAATACCATGGATAATGAAGGTACTGATGATGCTCGCTCATCCTCAGAGGACGGTGAAAAAGAGGATTCTCAAGCCCCGGAGTCAAATGAAAATAATAATGCTTCCAATAATAATGTTGGTAATCTTAACTCCTCGAACGGTTTAGATACCACTCAAGTAAATATTTGTTTTGCATAATATTCATAAAAGTATAAGATTGATGATTTGTGAATGAATTAATGATAATCCATGTGAATGAATATTGCTCATTTGATGAATTACTGAATATTGATAGTTGAATCAATATTGTTAGCCTGAGCAAATATTGCTCATTTGATTAAATATTACTCGTTTGAAGAATTATTGAATATTGATAGTTGAATCAATATTGCTAATTTGAGAAAATATAGCTCGTCTGAGCAAATATTGCTCAGGTGAATAATTAAATATTAATAGTTAAACCAATATTCCTAGCCTGAGCAAATATTGCTCGATTGAACGAATATTGCTCGTTTCATTAATTACTGGTAGCGCGATGAAATAAAATATTAATTTAAAATATTGGTAGCTGAACCAAATATAATTAATTAAAATGTTGATTGCTGGATCAACATAATATTGGTGTTTGAACCAGTTCAGAATTATGCTTTGTAGAGCACTTGGTTTGAAACCCTAATTTTGATCGATTGTTGATCAATTGATGGTTTACTGAAAATCAATCACTGAGTGAGAGAGGGAATGGCTACATAGGATGATGGCCCGACCGTGTAGCGCATTGGTGATCGAATGAACATACACCAAAGTCCTTTGAAGACTAGTTGGTAAAAGGATGATTAAATGCTGGTTTAATCATTTATTGAAATAATGCTCGTCTGAGCATTAGGCAATAAAACCTAATCATGGTTGGAAAGAGTTTGAACCCAATTATGAATGTATAAGGTTAATTAGGTCAAAATTGTGAAAGAGTGTGGGACCAGATCCTTGTAAGCCTAAGGGCCGACCCTGGTCGGTCAAGGTGGCATGCCGTGTCTCAGTCCTGAGAATTTTGGTATTTTCTAGTGCGCGTTTGAGAAATATTTTCGGTTTTCAGAAGAGTTTGATCTTGATCAAACTCTTGATTTTGCTCGAATGAGTAGGAAAAACTTTGCTCGAAAGACCAATATTTTGAGAATATTATAATAGTAATATTTTAATATTTGTCGTGAGTAGCGTAGTCGGTCATGTGACCATTCGACTTTTTGGCTTTTTGATGGTTTGAGATATATTTGAGAAAATATGAAAAACTATGGTTTTTGCTCAAACGAAGGAGTTTCATGAGATGAAGGAAATAGTAATAATGATAAAATAAGGGATCATAAGGTGTGGGACCAGCCACGGCTAGGGCATGGCTAGCCGGCTAGTAGGCCCGGTCCCGTGACACCTTTCCCTATTTTTAATTATTTTTCATCGTGTGAAGGAAATATGGAGAAACTAAGAGTTTTGCTCAAACGAGGGAGTTTGCTCAAATGAAGGAGTTTTCATGAGATTAGGAAAAATAATAAAATATAATAAACTAAAAGGTAGAGGCGTGGGACCGGCCACGACACTATGACCGGCCGGCTGGTAGGCCCGGTCCCTTTAGGGCCTCTTTATTATTTTATTATTAATATTTTTCTTCCCTATTTTGCATAGGTTTCCTCATTTGTCCATATTTTTGAATGCTCGTTCGTGCATTTGGGTGCTCGTTCGTGCATTATTGCTAAGTACACTCACACCATTTTTCTGGGGCTTACTTGGTGGTGGTCCAAATGCCCGTACCTCGAATATTTATTACTTACCCATGGAATTCTGTTGGGAAAAGCCATGAGTTGAAGTAAGAAATATTATAATGAACGTAGAATATTTTCTAGTAATTCAGTTGATGAAGTCTTGCGACTAGAAATTATTAATTGATGGGGTCTATACTAGCAGGAAAGCTGTCTATGAGCATTATAAAATTCGAAAAATCGAGGTATGAGCTAGTTGAAGCGTAATACTCGATTTGAATGTATATTCTGTAAAATCATGGAACATTGCGACATCCTAAAGACGTTATTTCTCTATACTAGTGGTTAATACATCTAGGAGCCGTCCAATCATTTTCGATTTTATACAGACGTGATTACTGAAATTGCTCAGTATTGATGAAATATACGAAATAGCTCAGTTGAGAGACTTTAATAACTGTATATTCATATATGGTCTGAGAGGCAATACACTCAGTCAGAGGTTCTTATGGATATACTGAGAGGCAATACACTCCGAGATCATCATGGCATGAGATTTCATGATTAAACGAGAGACATGAGTCTCAATACTCGTCTGATTAATGGATCAGGAATATGTAAGGTTATGATTTTACGATTTTAGCCTTTGTCAAAAATCCACCATCAACAAGAGCCTTGCGAGGTTCAAGAGTTGTTAGGATCGCGATGGTAACTGAATCGATTGGAGAGGGATTCGGTTTTAAATAAATTCCAGTCCGAAATCTGATAGTATGCGAGTGTCCGTGAAGGCTTATTATAGCTTGGTGTTCAAATCTGGACACGGTCCCATGGTTTTTCTGCAGTTGCGGTTTCCTCGTTGTCAAAACTTCTGATGTCTTGTGTTTTTCCTTTTCCGCATTATATTGTTTATCTTTGTAATTGGATTTACGCAAATTGTACATATTCAATCTTAGTAGATACGTCTATCTAATTGTGATCGATTACGAGACTCGTTTCTTGTAGAATTCGTATGTTGAAAGATAGATAACAAGTTTAATTAATTGGCAGAATTTGATGAGTGCCAAATATTGCATATTTCTACATCTTTTTATTGGCATTTAACTCATCTTTTGTGCTCCAACTCTCTATTTTATCCCGAATTTGGAGTTTTCACTGTTTTAAAGAATACATTTTTTTACTAATTAATTTTGTGTTTTTAGGTACTAAATAAAGCTTGGATGATTTGAGAAGCCAAAAGAGCATAGGAATGGTAGCTAAAAACTACGGAAGAGAGACAACGCAAGGCTCCCGCGAGAAGGCCGTGAAGCGTGAAGGAATAACGCGTAAAGAGCTTCCGCAATCCGTTTGCACTCGCTCCGCAAGCCATTTGCAAAGCCTAAACCGAGACATGGACTTGGTAGAGAACCCAAGACCCAAACCCATATCCAGATCCGAGATAGCAGAATTGATACAGCTGCTTGATCTAACGGCACCTCCACTCGAAATATCAAATCATGATACAACTGCTCAACACTCGAGCCGCCTCTCTTCTTTTCCATGTCAAACAAAAACCCAATATTTTCCCCTTCATTTCTCATTAATCCGCTTGCAGAACCACCAGTACCATCTCCTTCAATAACTCTATCGTTCAACCTCTACCACCCTCATTAGCGCCATCAATTAAGCCTCTAATTTCTATCTCTCTCAACCTTATCTCCTTATCAAGAACAGTAAACCTAGAAGTTAGGTTTGAGAGAGATAGAGTTAGGGTTATCTCTACAGTGGAGGAAACATCAAATTAATGAAGTTGCAGAGATGAATTGAAGAAAGGAAACACGTTCTGGTTATTGGGTCTTCATTAACTATGGAATTGAAGACGAATTGAGTGATTTTTTTATGTATAAATAGAGAAGGCAGTGTGATGTAAAACTCATGCCCGGATTAGCCGATGCACTAAGCTGTATTTTATATTTGTTTTCAGTATTATTATCATGTTCTAAATTCATCTTCTAGGGTTGAGATGAAGCCCTAGCTTAATGTTTGATATTCATGCTCTTGATAATGATCTTGTTGTGCTTAAATGATTTAGAATAGAATTCAGTCTTAGGGGCTTCAACACTTTACTTTCACAGTGTATGTCATGCATCCATTGTAGTTAGAATAATCCTGTGTTGTAGAACTGCAGCTCATGCTTCATGACATACATTGACCTTTTGATTAGTTGTGACTTAAACAGACAGTTAATGCTTAGGGGAGATACCTTAGTTGCGACTGGATAATTCATATCAGAGTGACCTCAGATATACATAAGACTTGCATCTCCCCTGTTATCAATTAGAAGGACAAGTTTAGTATTATGAGTAGAATAACTAGTGTAAGTTAGTGGTGGACTCAGCTGCCCTAGTACCCTCTTCCCATTTTTTTTACTTACATCTTGCTTTGTATCCTGTTATACTATTTCAGTTACAACCAACCTGCTAGTCGTATCGACAAAACAACCCTTTGTGTTACTCTCAATTTGAATAAGTTCTGGTAATACTCTAGCTTCAAATCTACACCCACCTTGTCCCTGTGGATCGACCTGTGTTTGCCCTGTGTTATATTAGGACACTGTGCACTTGCAGTTCTAATTGTAGGTACTGTTTAGAGACCTACCAGAATTCCGATTGGATTATTTGGATACGACTAGATTGATCTTGGATATTTATTTTTAAGATCGTCCAAGTACTCTTCTTAACAATCAGGTTCACGGACCCTTGTCTATATACAAACTGATTGAGAGGAGGTAGAGATATAAACTCTATATACATATTGTTAAGGATCATTCAGTTGGTTTACTTTTAATTGTATTAGGTTTTGTCCTTACAGGTTGCCGAACGAAAAAGTTGGTTGTGTACTTGGTACCCCTGTGTTTTCAATGACAACTAAAATTTTATGTATAACAAATTTTATCTGTTTTAAAAGGAATGGAAAGTTGGCCTGCTCCTGGTCCTGAGGGTTTTCAAGCTGGTTTCTACAAGTCTCAATGGAATATTGTTGGTGATGATGTCTGTGATATGGTGAAGAATTTTTTTACCTCTAAATTTATTCTTCAGTCCCTCAACAAGACATATATTTCTCTAATTCCTAAAAGCAAGAAGCCTACAACTCCAGCTGAATTTAGGCCAATTAGTTTGTGCAATACTTCATACAAAATTGTCTCTAAAATCTTAGTTGCAAGAATGAAGCCACTTATGGACAGAATTGTGTCTCCTTATCAAGCAGCATATGTCTCTGGAAGATTAATAAATGACAATACTATCATTGCTCATGAATTAATACACTCAATGAAGAAGAAAGAAGGTGAGGGTGGTTGGTTGGCTTTAAAAGTTGATATGTCAAAAGCATTTGACATATTAGAATGGAGTTTTATCTTAAAAGTGTTGAGGAGTTTTGGATTTTGTGAGGACTGGATTCAGCTCATTCAGCAGTGTATCAGCACCACTACTCTATCAGTTTTACTCAATGGAAGTCCATGTCAATAATTTAAACCTACAAGGGGTATAAGGCAGGGAGATCCCTTATCTCCTTATTTGTTCATTCTGGCTATGGAATGGTTTTCAAGAACTGTATCTGAAGCTCATGTCTCAAAACGAATTCCAGGAATCAAAGCAGCTAGGGGTGCACCTCCTATTAATCACCTTCTCTTTGCATATGATTGCCTAATCTTTACTCATGCCAATTTAACCAGTGTGACAAATAATCTACAAGTTATTGAAGATTTCAGCTCACAATCTAGTCAAGTCATTAACTTTGACAAATCCTCCATTTTATTTAGTGATAATTTGGATCCCTCTAAATGTGATACACTTAGTCACATTCTTGGAGTAAAGAATATGGAAGGCAAAGAAAAGTACCTGGGATCTCCATTGCTTATTGGCAGGTCTAAGGTTAAGTCTTTTGAAGATATTAATTCTGCTTTTGAAAGAAGACTTTCTAACTGCCAAGGAGGAACTATGTGTCAAGCTGGTAGAGGAACTACGGTAAAAGTTGTACTCAATGCAGTCCCATCATATCAAATGAGTACATTCAAGATTCCAAAAAATCTAATCAAGCAGTTAGATTCTCTTCAAAGGAAATTTTTCTGGGGCTACAAATCAACTAGAGGCAACAATCCTATAGCTTGGGGTGATCTGTGTATTCCAAAAGAAATAAGAGGATTGGATTTTAGAGATCTTGAAAAACTCAATCAAGCTCTCCTTATAAAAATGGCTTGGCGCATCTGTACTCAATCTGAGCTGCTGTGTGTTAAAATTCTAAAGGCTAAGCACTTCAAGAATGAAGAGTTTTTGCACATTCAACAAGATAAACATAACACGAGTTGGATTTGGAGAGGCATTGAAGATGGTCTTAAGAATCTTAAAGAGAACATCTGTATGCAAGTTCACAATGGTAAAAAAACTCACATATGGCTTGATAATTGGATTATTAATTTGGAGGATAAGCATATTCCTTCATGCCCAGACCATCAGAATTATGTGTATGTGTCTGAACTTATATCTGCTACTTCAAATACTTGGAATATGAGCTTATTACAATCTCTCTTTTCAGATGATGTAGTAGATAAAATATAAAGAATGCAGGTGAATATTAATGAAGAAGATACTATCATATGGAAACCAACCAGAGATGGCTTATTCACAGTTAAGAGCTCTTATAATAAATTGGTTGAGAGAAGTTTCCAACATCATGAAGCAACTAACACTGTCCCTAAGGATGTTTGGAAAGCTTTATGGAAAATGAAGGTGCCTCACAGGGTGAAGCTGTTTATATGGAAGTGTCTAAAAGAAATAGTGTAAACAAAAGATAAGACTGCTAGATTCAATAGCAATATACAAGAACACTGTGGAATCTGTAATCATCCTCTGGAGACTTTGTTTCATCTGCTGCTAGTATGCCGACATGCAAGATTAGTTTGGAGAAGTTTAAATATTAATGTGGATGAAGTTGCAGCAAATTGTGGAAGTGTTAAAGAATGGATAATCTCATGGTTTAGTAATATACATAACAATGGTGCAGAAGCAAACAATACATGGATAATAACTTTAATGGTGGGATGCTGGGTAATTTGGAAAGAAAGATGTGAACATGTCTTTCAAAACAAAACCCTAAACCACTGCTCTACAGTTACAAGGATTCAGTTTCATCTCAAGAATTTCAGTTTTACAGCCAACAATATCACGACAGTGCAGCCTCAAGTTAACACTATAGATACATATGCCACTAACATTGCAAAAGTATTTGTTAATGCCTCGTTTGATCATCTGACTAATAATTCTGGCACCGGTATGGTGCTTTTGTCTTCTACAGGTACCTGTGATGGAGTTAAGGGATCATATGCAAACGGGTGATCGATCCGTGGCTGCAATGCATGGCAATTATGGAGGCTCTTAGCTGGATAAAAGCTCTTAACATCAAAGAAGTCCATATTTTTGCAGATGCGGAAGTTGTAGTGCAATCTATTTCCACAGACAGTAGTCAAGTTAGATGGGAAAATAATCATCTCATTAGAGATATTAAAACACTTATTTCTTCTTTCAAGTATTGTAGAATCTCTCATGTCAAGAGAGACTTTAATAATATTGCAGACTGTGTTGCAAAAAAAGTCAGGAGGAACAAACTCTTATTAGAAGAGTACAAGGATTATTCTCCATGGTTCTCATCTCTGTTAAATAGGCTTGCAGTGCCTAGAACTTCTTAATTAATATATGCTCTGTGTTATCAAAAATTTTTTTTTTATGTATAACAGGAGTACTAGTTGTTAGAGAACTGCTCGGTCGAACTCGCAAGTTTTGCTATCTCAACCTTGTTGTCAATGTTGGATGTACAATTCTATATCTTGATTTGTAGTCTACTAATGTCAAGTCTCGGACTAGGATTAGAATAGTGGTAGAGTATCAGACATCACGGATTAACCATCGACGATTGAAGACTGAAGAACAAACGAAGACAATTGAGAGATCTTCATCAATAAAAAGGCATGTGAAGACTGAATTATCCTATTTATTCACGACATTTACCATTCTATCTTATGAGAATATGTCATATGATTTTAGTAGATTTAATATTACAAAGAAGAAATTTTGAGTTCAAGCTTGTCTTGGTTAAACTCTCGAAATATGGTTCAAGCAATTGATGTTCATAGATCCTTAACAATCTTAGTTAACAACAATTTATTATTCAAAAACTATTTTTGTTTTTATTTGATCATTTGGAAACTGCTCAAGCAACATTGTTTACTATATATGGCTATTGGGAATATAGATTATTTTACTTTCTCACTTATCAAAATATGGATTAAGTACAGGTAATAAACAATTAGTTCAACGAGAGATATGTGTTGTTATTCGTCTTCAAGGCTTTGTGACAAGAGGGATTTTCATGATATTTGAAAATAATTTAAAACTAAATTGAAAGCAAAGTAAATAGTCGAAAGTAAAAAAATGAGATGAGAATATTGGCTATGTATCAACAATTAGAATTGTCACTTAATCTCTCATTATCAAAAGCCCTGGAATACCTTAATCGCAAGAATATCCCAAAAACTTCCTAAGTTCATCACACACACATTGATGGTTTTGTAGAAGTGGTAAATAAATCACGTTTACTCACACTTGTGAATATTTATTTTTATACTTAAATTCTAACACTAAAAATAGCAAACTCAAAACGAAGTTGATATAAATATTACAAAAAGAACTGAAATTAAGGATTCCACCATTAACCGATTTAAGTGATTCAATTAAAACAATATTCATGTGATTCTTATGTTCAAAGTGATTCTAATATATTTCCTATAATAGATTTTAAAATAGTAATTGCAAATCACAAGTATGGAACATCAAAAGCCCTAAGCTAAGCATGCACCATCAAGAGAAAACACAACTAGTCAATAAAAATCATTATTTCAAATTTTATTCAATACAAATAATCATAAGAAAAAAAATGCAAAAATTAATTAAATAGATACTACCACATAATTATTGGAAAAATGGCTTCCTTTGTCGCCTCAGCAATGGGGTTAAATCCTCGTATTAATCACTTTCCCAAAATAATGGTTCATAAGTCAAAAGTGTACAAGGAAATGAAAAAAAAATATACAGAGAATCTGCAACGATGTATATGCGTTACATAATAACTGTTACAACCTAAGTGTAGCAAATTTTAAAATAACCGTTGCGAATAGACTGTCGCAGCCACCGTAGAGAAACGACATTTCTTAACAGTCTGTTCTTTTTTTTCTTCAGCAGCAAAAAAATAAACTCTCTGCAATTATTTTTCTCTTTGTTTTTGCCTTTACATGTCCCCAGACTCTCGATGGCTCAACCAAACTCTATATATACACCACAGGTCCACATATCTCGAAAATATCACTTCTTTTTTCTTCCCTGCTAGTTACATGAATTTCTTAGCCTTTGGTTTATCCTCTACGCGTATTCTGAAGCTTTCCTAAACACTTCTGAACTAGATACACCCAAATATTTAAGAGAATATCTTCTCCTATTCCTCCCGCAGCTTCCAAGTTGACAAAAAAAAAAACCCGAGAAACTCTCTCAACCCTGTTTAATCGAGAATCAATGATAATCTCCTTCTTTTCGAATCTAAGGCATATATACCAATCCTGTTTTGATGAAACATGATAATCCTAATCCAAATAGTAAAGAAAATCCGACTAAATCTCGCCAATTTTACTCAGAAAAAGTTGCATGTGAAACTGAAAATTTCCCGCCAAATTTTGTGTGAAGAAGGTGCAGTCTCCCTATCTGGAAAGGGGGTGCATTTAGCACTTGTCCTTGGGTTCCTTTAGTAATTTTCCGGGTGCCTTTAACACTTGTCGAGCCAATTTTTCTGGAAAATTTATTTTTCCAAAACACCTACAAACACATAAATGCCACAATAGGTACAAAATCAAGCACTAACAATATAGAGAATTGAGACAAATCAGACACAAAAATGTGTCTATCAAATTTTCCCAAACTTATTATTTGCTAGGCCTCGAGCAAATCTAATCTGGAAAATAAAAATCCTAACTCACTGTCGCAGACATTGTGATTGCACTTAGTGTGTGCAACAATCCTTTAAACCCCTAGGTAGTCCTAGTGGCCGAGTGTAATTATCTCAGGAGGGTTTACAAGAGGTGTACCCACAAACCTATACTCTAAACCCTGTCTACATGTGAAGAATCTAGGAATGATACTAAACAATCTCCTTAGTTTACCTACTTACTCATTGTCTACGTGAGGAATTACCCTGTTATGAATCCAATTGTTGTGCACGAGTTTGCACTCAAGCATACTAAAATTCATATACAAGAAAATAAAGCTATACTTAGAAAGTTGAACAAAACCACAATACTGGGAATCTAACAAACCAAAATCACATGAATAGATTAAGAAGATGGATAAAGAGATAAATGTTTGCGCATGTTGACTAAGTGAGCGGTGTTTCCCAGAATATCTATATGAACATTAATGCCAAGATGAATCCTAATGGATAGAGATAGGCACCCACTGGTCTGAATCCTAATTTTAGTATCAACTCAGCTGGTATATACAAGGCCCCAACGATCCATTTATTTATTGAACAATTTTTTTAAAATAAAAAAGAATCGACAACAAGATTAAATCTTTTGAATCCAAACGCATGCTTCGTTTTAGCAGATTACGTGATAGTTCCCATGAATCCTCCATTCTACTGTTGCTTAGGAAACAGAGACAGGGAAAACGCACACATATTGCTACCCAAGTGTTGATACTTGAGGTTTTTTTTTTATATATTTATTATTGGTCTAATAAATTAAAAATAATAATGGGGCTTGACCTCAATCACTATACTTCATCCCAACGGGGACAACAAGGTGATACGAGCGCCTCATACACTTAGATAAACACATAAAATTTTCAAAAATAAAAACATAAGGCGATATGGTGACGACTCCGAGATATGGTGACGATTATCATGTTATTTCTAACACCCGAGCCTTGTCCGTTTATGAATAGACCATTTAGCTGGGTATCTCAACTCCTATAACCAAGAGGTTTCCATCTACTTAGATTGGTTACTTTTATCCTGAATTGGCACAAGTTTCTAGACTTTGGAGTTTCATTATTGAAAATAAAAACTAAAAGTTTCTCCCTTACCCCAAACTTAAATCTAACATTGTCCTTAATGTTTCCATTGAAAGAGAAATACCAAAAATATAGGTAACAAGAGGAATCAGTAAAGAGAGATTGAAGTCAGAAAGATAGTACTTGGGTGAAGCGTTCTATGGGAAACAAGAAAGAAAATAAAAACCTAACAAATGAATAACAAAAACCTACAAAAACTACTAATGTACAACAAACCTCCTTGATGGTCAATCAAAGTAAACATGGTCTTCCAAAGGGAGCTCCTCAACATCACCTGTAGGATAAGGCTCTAAAAAGGGCTTCAATCTCTTACTTTTAAACTTTGAAAAACTACTACCATTCAGTGTCTCGATCTCAACATCGCCATGAGGAAAAACAGTACAGACCACAAAAGGGCTGGTCCACCAAGAGCGTAACTTCCAAGGGAATATATGCAAACGACTATTATAAAGAAGAACTTTTTGACTTGTAGAAAATGACTTTCTAAAATATTTCTATCATGCACAAGATTCACTTTGTTCTTATACTCCTTAGCAATATCGTATGCATCTCTAAGAATCTCTTCCAACTCACTAAGCTGGAGCTTTCTGTGAGCTCCCTCCTTGTCAAGTGAAAAATTAACCTGCTTCACAACCCAATAGGCTTTATGCTTTAACTTAACAGGAAGGTGACCTGCCTTGCGAAATACTAGACGATAAGGTGACATTCCAATGGGGGTCTTAAATGCAGTACGGTAAGCCCATAAGGCATCAATAAGCCTTGAAGACCAGTTTTTTTTCTTCTATAAAATGTGTTTAATTTCCCTGTTGGAGACCTCTACCTGACCACTAGTCTGTGGGTGAAATGGAGTAGCTACTTTGTGGGTAATACCATATTGTTTTTGCAAACGGTCTATTACGAAAGTGTGTCCATCCATCACTAATTATAGCTCGCGGTGTACCAAAATGTATAAATTTCTCTTTCAAAAACTAGACTACAACCTTATGGTCATTCGTTTTACATGGAACCGCCTCAACTCACTTAGGCACATAGTCTACAACGGCAAGTATGTAAAGATAACTAAAAGAATTAGGAAATGGGCTCATAAAATCAATGCCCCACACATAAAAGACCTCAATGACTAAAATAGGTTTCAAAGACATCATATTTCTACGGGACATGGTTCCTAACTTATGGAAAGGCTCACAAGAAACTAATAACAACTAAAGGTAAATTTTATTCTCTTGAACTCATCTTTGGCTTCTTTATAACTTGGCATCCCTTTTTTTCTTTATGCAAGTCATATTGATATTCAATTTTAAGGCATTATGTGAACAAAATTTGGAAACAAGAATTAAGAACAACTGTTGCTGGAAAGCTGGTGTGTTCTGTGTGACAAGTACCTGATTAAGAACTTAACAAACGTGGCAAAGGAAAGAGGCCACTTTATATTGCAAAATTGTTAAAGCTTTTTCAGTATCTTTCTCATAGGCCTTTAATTTTGGATTTGCTGAACCTTATTTGTTAGGATTCTCTATTGAATATGAGACCTATATCGAATGACAAACTTTCACTTTACCTCAGGGCATACTGAAAACTTTATTGACATGTACCATTCTTTCTCTCGATTGGGTTTAAAATTGTGGGTACTACTACTTTTTTGATTCTTGTTGGGGTGGTTTTCTTCGCATCTTCTTTGTGCTAGATTTTGTACCAGAAACGAGAGGGTTAAGCTTTGAGTAGGTAGAGAAGCTTTGGAATGAAAGAGCACGGGGGAGTGGTTATGAGACAGAAAGTCTCCTTGAAAATTTTATATAATTCGCTTATCTTCTTCCACTATTTCATTTAGATGGGTTTATCTGCTTAAGTTGTTATTTTTTCCCAAATTCTTGTGACATGTTTCTTACCTTTTGGGTATATGGATGGAATTCATCAAGGTATGTCATGGTGATAAACTCTAAGAAAAAAAATACTTTTTTGATAATTATGTTGGATTAATTTAATTTCCAAATAAACGGGGGAAACTTGATTTTGTTACAGGGAACTCTAATTTTGACTTGGTCAAAACCAGGTTTTGACTGGTTAAACCACTATTCTTTTTATGTTGCAAAAGATTAAGCAACTCGTAAGTCTGTTGCGAGATTCTGATTTTGCAAAATGAGTTCCAAACTTGTTACACCTTTTAATCCCGTAACAATTTCAAACTGTTTGTTGCGACCAAAATTTCGCAACGGTAGTATAGCCGTTGCGAGATATTACAACATCGTGTTTCGCAACAGTTCACTTCTGTTGCAAGCCCGCTTCGCAACAAAAATGTGCCGTTATTAAACACTAGAAATGGTGTTGTGAGGTTAGTTAAAGTCTTTATTGCGACTGAAGCAACTCTTAGACCTGTAAAGGATGTCAGCTAGGGGAATCAAGTGCTTAGGGTATTGCACTAAAAAAATGATCCAAGAGACGTAAAAAGAACGCATGAATATGAATTTCTTAGAGGGTTTCTTCGGTCTCAACTATATTTCAGTCCGAAGTCTAATAGCAGACTAGTGTTTGTAGCGGTTTAATACAATGGCAGTGTTCGAGCTGGACTAAGTCCCGAGATTTTTTGCTTACATTATAGCTTTTCTTATTAACAAAGTTTCTGGTGTCTCGAGTTGTTTATTTTTCGCATTATTTTTTATCTGTATAATTTAAATATCACAATAATACGTTAATCAACCTAGATAGTCTTAGCTTAATTGTAAAGAACCTGCAAGATTTGTTCTTGTGAATCAATTTCTTGAAAAGTATATTACAAGACTTGTTCTTGTACAGTTCGGGTGTATACTAGGTTGACCGTAATATACAATTAGGAATAAAGATCTTATTCTAGAAATCTATACGTATTGATTGTTCGAGGAATTTTCCATACAAGATCACGAACGAAAAGTTGGTGATGTACTAGGTATCCTTTCCTTTTCAGAAAGGCTGGTACCAAGGATATATTAGAGAAATAAATTGGAACTTGCAAGTTGAAGGCTTGAAGAGGCTCAACTATGAATATGAAAGACCAACATACTCCACCTATACTTGAAGCAGATGAGGGATCGATTGAATTGTTTGATAGCTAAAACAATGGTTTTCAAAATCAAATATGTTAGCGGACTTTGCAGATACAAGAAGAGATAATTACAACATCATCAATTGTACCACTTAAACTTTTTCAAGATTCTTTGGAAGAAGGACACATACCCGAAAGTCTAAGTTTTTACATGGTTTGTTATTCACGAATCCCTGCCGACTTTGAAGAACCTTGGTGAATGACACAACTTGCAAGCTACGTGATTCAGAGGAAAAAAGATGTAACCAGTTCCCACTCCACTTGCCTTACACATCTCGGGTTTAGTTCTATTTCATAAAGTCTTTCAAAATCTATTGGGGGATATCTCTTTCACGAAACATGATAATATGGAAAACTATCCACTTAAAGACAAGAATAATAAGATTTTGGGACATTTTTACCGAATGTTATATTGTGGCAAATATGAAAAGAAAGGAACACCATAATCATTGGAGGAAGATTGAAATCTCATTTCTCTAGTCAACTAATGATTTACCTTTCACCGGGCACCTATAAGCAACACCCTGTAAAATTTGGATGTTTTTTTTTTGATAAACAGAGGAATCCTTTTCATTAATGGCTAATTACGGTTACATCAAGATACCAACGAGAAATAGAAACATACAGTAAAAGATACAGACCAAAAGTTCCAACAAGAGAAAGAGAAGGAACATCAGTAGAGATCAAATACATGTATGAGAAAAGAGCCGATTGGATCGGAGAGAGAATGGTTTTCGGCACACACGCCAACCATTTTGTTTGATTGTAATCTTCTGCAATAAGATGTACTCCTTCATCAGAAGAGTGATAAGCCCATGTTTTTGTAGTTATAGATGAGACTTCCTGTCGGATTTCTTCACCCCTGAACTGAACCTCCAAGAACCCTAACCAAAACCAGCCATTAAAACGAAGAAGAATTGCTCTAAAAGCAAAGAAAGAAACCCCATTGAAGGGCAGATACAAAGCACCATTAAAGGGCAGAGAACTTGCTGAAAAGCAAGTGAAAACTATAAGGAAAATAAACTAAATCAACTAAGCTAAACAATGAAATCCAAATAAAACTAGAAGTAATACTGATTAAAAAGGAGAAATCTGCCCAGATCCGCTCAAGAACGAGCAGATCTGAGCAGAGAAGATGAGCGACACCTGTTTTTTTTTTTTCTTCCTAAAACCTAATCGCTAGAGTGGAGAGAGGAAAAGGAGGGATTTTTTTTAATAAAAAAAATTTGGATGTTGTAGTTGCTTAGGAAATCTAAAAGCACCTAGTGGTGTTTTTAACAAATTTTTGTTTTGCAAGTATACTTCAAGAACTTCAACAATGTACCCACCACCTTTAGGGGGTGAGTAATTGGAATACAGAATCCAGAGCCTGAACAATGTACTTGGTTCACCCAGAGGATATCGAAAATAGCTTAATGTGTTGGTTCAGACCGTTGATCTTTTTCATCACCCACTTCAATACGGCAATACCAAAAATGATGCGAAGGTGCCCCAAACGTTTTAAGTGCAATCTCATGAGAAAGAAGTACGTCAGTGTTCGGCCATCCATTGGTCGTCTTTAATCATCAAATCACCTGATAATCCAATTAACTTAGTTGCTGCCTGCTCATTCACAATCAATCACCCAAAAGAAAGAAAGAAAAAACTTTTACACATTGGCGATGTTACCTATACTCTACCCATATATCATATCATATGGCACCAACTTCAGCAATATGGGCAGTCGCTGTCCATCGATGATTCACTTTATAGATAATGACAAATACCCTGTAATCGCCGTTGGATTGTCATTAGTTTCTGAATCAACACCGCAAGATCTGACACTCTTTTAAGTTGCCTTTAATAGAAAAACATTTTTATATCCGTCCGATTTATTCTCTCTCTATCTCTATCATCTATCTTCCTCTTTTCTCTCTCTTTCTCTCCCTAGTAAAACAACCTCTCTTCTTCTCTTCTCTTGTTTATTGGACTCTTCCTCTTAGTTCCGTCCGATTTATGTTGGACTCTTCCCATGAGTTCCTTTCTTTTCTAAACTAGCTCCGTGGAAGAGGTTTTTGGGGGTTTTGAGTGGTGGTGGCCGGGCAGTGGAATTCTCAGGAAAGCAATGGGGAAACCAGACGAGAATTACTTTACACCCATGGAACCAGCATTATCATTAGGTCAGTTTCTATCTGGGGTTTTCTCTTGTAATGTCACCGTTCCTTAAATCCCCTTTCTCTCTCTGTGGGTTTTTTTTTCTCTACCACGACGTCAAGTTATATGTGTGATATTATAACCTTTGTTGTTGCTTTATCCACTGTTGATAATGTATGCATTTATGGATGATAACTCTGAATCTAATATGGGTTTTTATAGTCTTACCCTTGGTTAAGAAAAATGTTGTTGTTTTTGATTGGGTAGGCAGCTCAGTGGTAGAGCATTTATCTACAGATCAAAAGAAATGTAGTTGTGGATTGTGATTGTGTTTCCTAACTGCATCATAGTCATGAATCGGTTTTAAAACATTGTGTAAACTTCTCTTTGAGTTGCCTACAGGAATTTCATAGTATGCAACACCTTCACGAAAGACCATCAATGCTTGTCCAGGAAAGGTTGGATAAATTCTTGGTACAACTTCTATTCATATGATTGCTTCCCTTTGTCATTGATGATTGACCAAGGCCGATTCTTTCATTCTTCTGTCCCCTTTCTATGTTTGTGTGTGTGTAAGCATGAAAAGGTATCTCATATAGTTTAAAAGTGTTTGATGAGAAGCTCTGTGAAGATAATGTAACAGAACTAGGAACAATGGTACCAGAATATATTTTATAAGTTGGGCATAATTATAATTCTTGATGCCCTCTGGATGTCCTATATTTGGGATGTGTGTAAATGCATATTGAATTTTTTTATCTAATGTAATGAATACAACACTTTCATGGGAAGTTTACATTCATTAAATTTCTTTCCCGTGCTTTTAATTTTCCAGGTTCTTGCCTTGATCCTGCGAAATGTAGAGGTTATGTTCTTGATCCAGAGAAATGTAGTCGGTTAAGCTTGGAACAGAAAAGAGAACTGGTTCACCAAATTGCTCGATGGTCAACGAATGCTGCTCCTGAATTCCTTAGCTCTTGGACTCGAGCAGAGATTTTAGAAGTTATATGCGCTGAAATGGGTAAAGAAAGGAAATACTCTGGTCTGACAAAACCCCAGATGATAGACCATCTACTCAAGGTAGTTTCCAAGAATTCTGGAACTGCAAAAGCCAATGACTCACGTACACTAACCGGCTTCAAAAGGCAAAGACAGAAAGAACACCTAGATCAATTTGACAGTGATCCGGGTCATGTCCTCTTAAGCAACACTGGACAAGACCACATTGAAACCCGACTTTGTGAAAATGTTGCTTGCCAAGCTACTTTGATGTTAAAGGATCAATTTTGCAAGAGATGCTCCTGCTGTATCTGTCACAATTATGACGATAACAAAGATCCTAGTCTGTGGTTGACTTGCTCGTCCAATCATCATAATCAGGATGACTCGTGTGGGATGTCTTGCCACCTGGAATGTGCTCTAACACATGGAAAGGCCGGGATTATGAATACTGGGTGCAATATTAAGTTAGATGGTGGTTTTTACTGTGTTTCTTGTGGAAACATTAACGAACTAATGGGGTAACAAACCTTTCCAACCTACCAATTAGTACTTTCAGTTTATAAGTTGTATGGTTATTACGGGATCCTGTGCTGACTGACCCGATTTCTGTCTCTTTCAGATGTTGGAGAAAGCAATTGTTGATTGCGCAGAGTGCTAGACGGGTAGATAAACTGTATCATCGGTTATCACTGAGCCATAAGATTCTCAAAGGAACTGAGAGGTTCACAGAACAGCAGAAGATTCTCGATACTGCTGTGACGAAACTCAAAAAAGAAGTTGGACCTTTACATCAAGTATGCTCAAATTTGGAGCGCGGCATTGTGAATAGGCTTTCTTGTGGTGCGGAGGTTCAGAAACTGTGTTCTCTTGCTATAGAGTCATTTGAAACTATGTTTCCAGACATGAATTATGACCGTGCTGGTTCAGATATCCCGCCAAGTGAGTTGGTTACTCTTTCAGTTTCTAAGCTCGAACTATTTTAAGAACTCAATTTTTTTTTTCATGTATTCTTATAGTATTTATATCCTCAGGTTGCAATATCCGATTTGAAGAAGCCTCACCTGGCTCTGTGGTTGTTGTGTTGAAATATGACAAGAAGAAACTAGAAGGCTCGTTTGGCTGTAGACTCTGGTATAGGCGGTCTACAGAAATGTACTATCTAGAAAAACCCGCTTTTCTTGTGCTGATCCCACAGACAAGGTTTGTCATATCAGACCTTGAACCCTCAACGGAGTATTTCTTCAAGGTTTCTATGTTTAATGGTAGTAGAGAATTGGGCGTATGGGAAGCTAATTATGTCACTCAAACATCAAGTAAAAGCTCTATTTTAGGTCAGTATGAAGAGCAGCAAAAAGAAGTGCAGCAAAATTCGCAGCGGGACTCAACAAACTCTAGTGACACTAAGTTAGCCTACAGTGATGAACACTCTAAGCTTTGTTCGTTGGAAGACATCAACAAGAACGACGACTGTCATGTACTAAATAATACCAAGGATAGTGTGCCAATGGTAAGTTCCACATCTGCTCCTCCAACACCATACAAATCTGATGGGATCCATGAGCCATCAGGCTATGGTGTTAAAAAGCATAATTCAGAAAGTGATTACGAGTACTGTACACGAGTTATCAGATGGTTAGAGCGTGAAGGACATATGAAGAAAGAGTTCAGAGTGAAATTTTTGACTTGGTTTAGCTTGAAAGCAACAACGCAAGACATAAGGGTGGTGACTGCATATGTGGATACTCTGATTGATGAACCTTCCAGTTTAGCAGATCAGATAGTAGATACGTTCACTGATAAAATCTGCAAGGAACACAGGAAACCACATCCCTTGAATGGTTTCTGCACTGCATTTTGGCATTGAGCTCCCCAACAGGCCAACAGAGAGGATTTTTTCTTTTGGGTAGATATGGAAACTTTAGCAGAAAACAGTAGTTGATAATAACTAACTGAATGTGTATTCTTTTGCTATCTAAGTACCGGTAGAATGCAGTTTCTAGATGAAACTTAACATACTTGATTGACTAAAATCGAGCGTTTTGCATATTGATCAATCGCTAATGTTATTCATCAAAACATGTTACCAAAATTTTATAACTTCCAACAACTGATTTAAGAAAGAAAGAAAGAACAAAACTCATCCAACTAGGCCTATCAATTTACTAACTAGATCCCGTCTTTGGGTCATAAATTCATTATGCACCAGCTTTGCTGTGTTTTTTGGATACTTTATCCCAGAGTTGATCAACCGGCTTTTTTCAGAAATCTACGCAACTCTTCATTTCGGTTGCCTCATCCTCATGTAGCCCCCCAATTTCAACCAAATTCCCGACAACAGTTTCAACCTTTTGCTTAGCTAGCATATGATTATTCTTTGCAGAATATTTGGGGATACGGTACGTGAAGGAGATCACCACCCAGGTTCTCAGCTTCATCCTCTCGTGGTCTTCTTTGTGTCACTGTGCATATATGCTTTTTATTCTTAGAAGAAAGCTTCAGACTGTGTTTCCACCAAGCTCGTGATTTTCTGGACACTACCCTCCTTGGACATTCTTATTGTGTAATTCTTCCTATGTTTTCCCACCTTTTTCAGCCAATATATTTGAGGGGCGAGATATTTTACAGTCTGTCAATTTGCTAGCTGTAGCGCTTCTTCTAGATCTTCCTCTGTAACCTCACGACGAGCTTGTACGTCTGCAACTAGAGTTTTATGATCTCGGGCGCAGGCATAAACCAAGTCGAGGTCACAAAAGAAAAGCTCATCCCTTGAAGGATGATCAGCAACAAATTTGTCATGTATCCTTGCTATTCTTACAACCCCACTTGGGCCACCCCAAGGAATGTCAGATAGTACAAGGGCTGCACAGCTTGTGGGCAATATAGCCCGTTAAGAAGCATGTTCCGACTAGGAGTCTGACTCGATCTCGGTCTGATATCAGATCATTTGCTGTTTCATTTTTCCAATGTCTGATTTGTGTCATAACATCTGACTTCAAGGTAACTCGTTGGGCACATTTAACTGGTTTCAGAAAAATTGATATAGTCATATTATATGATAATTTTTGAGTCAGATGTGATAAATCAGAATGAAAAGAGTCTGTTGAGTTAGAAAAGAAGAATGGTTTTCATTGTGTGATGGCGACTGTTATGAAAGAATTATTCGCAATTTTCTATGGGATGGCGACAACGATAAGAAGAAGTATCATTTAGTGGATTGGCTAGAAGTGGCTCTTCCTAAAGAGTTGGGAGGACTTGGCATCAAACAGTTGCATCTTATGAACGTGGCTTTGCTTATGAAATGGTTGTGGAAGCTAGGATCTGAAATCAACCCACTGTGGAAGCAACTTATATTTGAGAAGTACGAGCATGCACAATTAGATTGGTACACCAAATCTTGCAACCAGCCTTATGGATGCAGCATCTGGAAAGGCATCAACAAGCATGTTGAAAAATTCAAAGCTAACTGCATTTTTGTTATTGGGGATGGAAGTAGAGTAAGCTTTTGGCACGACATATGGATATGAGAGCAACCCCTACCAACTCAATTCCCAGCTGTTTATAACGCATCAAACTCAAAGAAGAATATTGTCAATCAGATGTACTCGAGTAACTCCAATTCTTGGATCCTCGGCATCACTAGAAGGGTACAAGATCACGTAATTAGAGAAATTGCATCTCTTCTCCATATACTTGATTCGAATGGAGCAATTCCCTCTGCACATGTCGATGTTAGATTATGGAAAGATGGCCAAAACACTGGTGAGTTTTCTGTTAAAAAATGTTATAATTGGTTAATCAGGGAAAATCTAGAAGACCACAGCTTGTTATCTTGTGTTCATCCGAAGAAACTTTGGTCGAATTTGTGGCCAGCAAAAGTCAGCTTTTTCATGTGGAGTGCAAGTAAACACAAAATATTAACTCAAGATCAGCTTTGTAAAAGACATTGGAGACCATGGGCTAATCATTGCTATATGTGCATCAAGGATGAAGAAACACCAACACATCTGCTTCTTCACTGTCAGCTAGCTGTTCATATTTGGGACTACTTTCGAGCAGAATTTGAGCTGATCTGGGCAATTCCTCCGTCAGTCGATGTTGCGCTTAGCACTTGGCCGTCACCCTTGAGTAAAACAAGAAAATCTCTCGTCATCAAAGCCTTACCTGCTGCAATTCTTTGGTCCCTGTGGAAGGAAAGAAACCGAAGAGCTTTCAACAACAAGACGCTCACAAATGCCAAACTCATACTGCGAATTAAACATACCATTTCCTACTGGCTTTATCTTCTGCCTGCTTTCCAGAATACTCCTCTCAGAGAATTCATGCTTAACTGGAAAAATGTGGTATTTGAACCTCCTTGAAGACGTCAAGTCGCAAACAGCCTTACGTATGAATCTTCCATTTTTGTTTTGTATTATGGTGTTTTTTTCTTTGTTGAAGAAACACACGAGTTGTTTCGTTCCTTGATAGGAACACACGAGTTGTAATTATGCTCCAAGTTGGCTTTTGCCTCTAATAAAATCACTTATTTACCGATAAAAAAAAAAAAAAAAAAAAAAAAAAAAGAAGACAAACATGTTCATTGAACGGTAAAGGTTTGAAGAGAAACTTGGTTCACTTGAACAAAAAAAGTTGGGTGCAAACCAGCCGACTGGTAGCATCTAGAAAATAACCTACTTACAAAATTCGGATCACAGATTCAAACAACAACCACAAACGGGGACCCTAGGTCCCTAGCTAAACATGTTACAAGATGATTATATGCATCTACTTTCTTGTTTATCACTACAGAACGAATCAAATGATGAAGTATATTTTCCTTTCCCTTGTTCTTAAAGTTAGCAAAAGCTGTCTGCACTGAAATACTTAGGTTAGCAGCACAAAGCTTAAAGAGACGGTACTTCATTAATTAAGTACACAAGTTTAATTAATACTAATACTAAAAAAGTTTAGGTAGGAAACAAGTAAATATGCAACCCTTCAAAACTAAAAGGCCTTTTTTTCTTTCCACATTTTTAAGCAAAGAATCGACAGTGTTAACCTCTATTCTCCTTGGTTTTGGTTGGGAGTTTTCCAACATGAAACTTTAAATATTTAAATCCCATTTCAATTCCTCTCTTTATTGTATTTCAGTAAGTATACCCATTACATTGTCAAGGGAATCTTCATCCTCGCAAATTATAAGAAATGGAAACTAGAAGTTTGAGCTGGTGTCGAACGGTCGGTTCCGAATTCAGTGTTAAGCAACCTAGTGGTAGGCAACCTAATTTGTTTAAGTATGGATAAGGGTCATATTAAGCAAGGGTCATTTTATAGCTAATTTTTCCATAAAGGCTTTCCTCAAATATCAGAATTGGAGAGGATAAAAATCTTTCAGCTGTGCTCAGTTTGGAATTTATTAGTCTTCTCTTCCCCATTCAAACTACGAACAAAATCAAAATGGAGTAGATCGGGTGAATTTCACATATACTCTCTGTTTCAACCATATAGAGTTTACCAGACCCATCAATAATGTGATCTTGACTCATGCATTGTTTTGAAACCTCGCATGTTAAATAGTCAGATGCATTCACACAATGAAAAACATTCTGTTATATTCCGTAGAAGATGTGTCATGAGTCCATCCTTATTGGACAAGTTGCAAGCATCTTCTCTTATGCTTGACTTTAATGTTGTTGCCCAATCCCCACCATTCTGCACTCACCCACCAGTTCCTGTCAGATAAAACAGAACGAAACCAAGACAAAACTGTGGAACAGATTTTGTTCTTTTCTTTTATCATTTCCTGATTTTCTGAAAATTATCAACTAAACTAAATCAGTTGCTCTTAGTCTCATTTTCTTCCCTAATGACAACTATTGCTGCACTTAATTCTAATTATCGGCTAATTGTATTTTGGTAGCCTCATTCTTTGAAGAATATATATATATAAAGTATTGAGATTTCGATTGGTAGTTTGGGATCTAAATTAATGATTGGTTAGTTAACAAATGATTAAATGATGCATAAAATAATGGTATTGATTGCGGTAACAAATGACAGTGTATCGTGTATGTATAAATCAAATTATGTAGCACAAAGTGGGTTTCACCTTGATTTATAGTATAAGTCTTGAAAATTAAAGTGGCTATGGCCTATTTTTTTCTCACTGTACTATATTTCATGTATGTGTAAAATCTCCATTTTGGCGATAATGAAACCAACTAGGAGGATTTTATTCTACAGTTTCCACAATTTCGAGTGTAGCTCGTTTTTACTGATGATCACATGCAAATGATATAAGAGCTCATATATCACAGAATGGTTTGATAATGATATGTCGACCAAAATCATTATCCTCTCTATCACTAAATATTTTCTGAATCTAAGACTCTAAGTCAAGACGCGCATATGTCTATTCTTCTCTTTGTCTTTCTATAGTTTTTATCTTTACGTATTGAAATACTAAATAGAGTGTTCAAAGCGTAAACAAACCTAACTTGGAAAATCATCTGCAACATATGTGCATAAGACCCTACGATGTGCATAATACTCTATTTATTTATTTATTAATTAAATAGATAGATAGATTCAATGAACTTATAAAAAGCAGGGGCCAAATTTTGAAAACTAGGTAGGATGCTTAATTGGTTTCGTTGGCATTATCATTCTTGATATTTTCATATGCATTGTATTTGTTGCCTACTGACATAAGTCGTAACCCTTTCTTAACAACCTATATTTTTGTACTATTTATATTGACCTCAAGTTGATAATATCAACCCTACATTAAGCTAAATTATTGGATTCAACTTTAACATTTTGTTCTCAACAGAAGTAACTGACATTGTTAATCATGATGAGTTGGTTGAATCTGATTAATCTCATGTTAGGTAGAATAATGGTGGTTTATTCCCATCCAAAATTAACAGATAGATGAGTTGGATCGATATTGACCTTATTAGGCAAAACCTTTGATAAACTGTAGTATTAATATTGTTGTTGTTATCTTCTTCGGAACAACTAAGTGCAATTATCTCTCATTATCTATTCTCTCATAGCACCGTTATATTATTGTTTCATCATCATTGTATTGGTCCAAACACCAAACTTAAGTTCAAGAACTTTTTGTTAGAGTTTGGCATTCATCTTGTTAGGCAAAGAGAAATTCTGGTTTTATTATTCGAGGCATTCAACAAAAGTTATCAAGGAGTTTTCTTTCGGTTTGCTACAAAAATGTGCAAACACGTTAGCGCATCATTACAGATTTGTGGCTTTCGTCAGTCCCACAAACATTCTTTAGACGCAGGTAAAAAGGTTGTTTGTCTACCGAAAGGCTGCTAATTTGAACTTGGAGATGAAATGAAATAGACTTTCCAAAGCAACGGATTAGACTAAATTATTTGATTGTCATGGAATTATATGCCATGTTGCATGTTCCAAACGTGGGGTCATGCATGTTATTTTTTAGGCAATCTCTCTTAACGTTTTCAAGTTCCAAATAATACCAATGATTAATATATGTCTCATATGAAACTGATCTACATTAATTCATCATTCTAAACTACTTATGTATTTCATATTATTGTCCCACTTCAAATAAAAAATGCGGGTATCCCATCATTAATGTGTAAACTATATCGGTAGAAGGGCGGCAAGTGTAAAATAATGTCTCTTATTAGTTAGGAAGCTGGAGTTGATATACAGATTACCATTCGTTATCATGTAGCTGTAAATCAATTTTTTTAATTAAATGTTCTAAACAAGTCAAATTGGTTTTTTCATCTTCTTCTTCATCTTCTCTTCTCTTACATCAATCAACAAATTTTGGTGACGTCCTTCATCATTTGATTAAGGTTTGAAAAATGTTGCCACATTGAGTTTATCCTTGGATTTAAAATTTTGTATCAAAATGTTGATTTGTACATCGAAAATTGAGAACTATGAAAATGATTTAATGATATGATTATAATGATCAAATTCTGCCGGGCACCCCTATACGGTTGGACTAAATCCCCCATCAGCCCCAAAGAGAAGAAGGATTTGTTATGTCAAACCCAACATACAGAAAGCCCATGGACCAGAAATTATCAAATAATGATTAGCAAACATTAATTAGATTGGCGAAGGACATTATTTTGGAGAATAGAATAATAATTTATACAGTTAAGGACATTTAATTACTATAAAATTTTCATTAGGACTTAAAAAAAAATATTTATCGGAGATAGAGGACCGACAATGAAGGGCCATTGCAGACCAAAATTACAGAAGTTCATCGTAAAAGTTTTGATTTTTCCCTGACTTTAGATAATTTTGACCACATAGGCTAATGCTAATTTAGTATCACGTTGGTCCCATCATTTGGGACCCTCAAAATCTCTCACTATCAGCAATTTTTTTGTTCTCCTCAATTTTTTCTTATAACTCTAAACACCATTTTTGACATTAATAACCACAATTAATTTCATTAATCGATTACCAACCATAATCTTAATTATCATTACTAAACTTGATTATTAACAATAAGGGTTAATTACATGTCGGCTTTGGCTCCGGTAAGTTTCGGTTTTTAAGTAGCATCTTAGTGTATTTTATTGAACCACCCATTAATCATCCAGATGATCATTGGGTTGTTACAGCTAAACCACAACTTTACGTTTAAGTATATTTCAGAAAAATTCCAATTTGGACGGCGTATATGTGGAATACTATCGGTTTCCTTGGTGTTTATACCTGATGACCTCTGTTTTTAGTATGACGAATGAGTTACCGGATGCCCATATGTATCAAACGGTTCTACGCATTAGTTGGGCTGGCTCTGCTACTTCTAGGTAAGTTTTGCCACTCCTTAACATGCAAGTTGCAAAATTATCATGCACTCACGTTGCATGATTAATGAAGTACGTGATGATGCCAACTAATTAATCTTTGATTATTAGGATTATTTCTTATTATTTTAACTGTAAACAAACTCAAAATTGTTTTACCCACGTGCCAGATGATTAGGTTATTAGCTGTAATTAGGATGAAATGACAGTGCATACACATCTCATTCGCTGCCAGATCTCATTGTTCGATAATAACTGATACGTACTAACGATGTAATTAATGATGTAATTATGATTCACTAAAATAATAAATTACGTCAAACAAGATTTGTTTGTTTTATCAGATAAACAACAATTCTTCAGACGTAACTTTGTTGTTTTTAATCGCAAAGTTATAATTTCGAAAATAAAATAATTCTTTATTAAACCCTAAGTACCATTAACAAAAGCCAATTATGATTCGTAGTTATTCGTTAATGATAAGTACTGTGAGGTTATAATTTCGAACAAGTAAGTACCATTAGCCAATAATTGAGGTAATTGAGGTGATAGAAAGTTACCAGGTCATACGTAAAAACTCGAGCTTTCATATCCAAAAAACCAAAAAGAGTACTATTAACGAGAGAGAGTGGAAGATAAACTATTACGTACATGCATAGATAATTGGGTAATTAGTAACTAACAACCGACAACGTCATGCCTAAGGAGAGTCAAAACTTTCGGTAAAGGATATAGGAAAGTCAAAGAGCCACGTAATTTCTTGAGCACTTGAATCCAACGGATAAAACATCCTAGCAGCTTCAGCCTAACGGCTAAGCAAGGGTGATTTTAGCAATTAGGTCAGCATAAAAAACGATGATAAGACAACAGAAACCTAAAAAATGTGAAATATTCGCACCACAAAGTTAAATTTAGGGCTGTTCCTATTTACTATCCTAGTTTATCTCTTTGCTAACCTGAAGCATGATTGCTAAAAAAGGCTGGTGTCAATAGTTTGAGGATACCATTTTATATATGACAAAAATAAAACCGATCCCGATCGTCGAGATCACCTCAAATGGTATCCTTGAAATTATTGGCAGATCGTATTTAATAATCATGATCGAGAAAGAATCAGAATGACGTGACAATACTACTAAGTTAAACTAAAAACTAAAAACTAAAAAAATTGGTTATACTCTACAAAGATAGTAAGTACGCAAAGGCGAGTAGGGTATCAAATAGTACCTCTAATTTATAAAAAGGAAAATGAAGTCTTAATTCAAGAGAAAAAGTAGCCGTTTAGGTCATTGTCCTTTCTGAGCTATCCAAGGGTATGCCAATACAATACAAACGCGCCTTCCAAAGAACTTCTTGTGTCAGCAGTCTTTAATTTTTCTTAATTTTACTGACGCAAAATGGTCAACTAAATCCTAATTTAATGACACTCTCTTTCTCTCTCCTAGCTACACCCCTTTATATAACAAAGCATTGTGGGCATACTCTTCATTTCCATTGCCATTTCCATTCCCATCTCCATCAAATCTTTCTTCCTAGGGTTTTCTCAAAACCATAGAAAAACTAAACAAGCAACGAAAATGGATGTTGAAAGTATTTTCCCATCAGAAAGTGATCTTGATCTAAGTTTCACAAGTTGTGCTTCATCAACAACAACAGATCGTACCTTCACTTGTTCCAGTGGTCGCAGTAGTTTAACATTAAGTTTCAATGAATCTCGTCTTGGTACTTCTTCATCTTCTTCATTATCACCAAATACTCATAGGCCTCACCGGAAAAAATGATCCACATTGGGCAGCTATTCAAACAGTCACAAATCTATCACCTGATGGTACTTTACATCTAAATCATCTCAAACTTCTTAGTCATCTCGGTAGTGGCAATCTTGGACGTGTATTTCTTTGCCGTCTTAAAGATGATGACAATACTGATGCTACTTTTGCTCTTAAAGTTATTGATAGAGAATCATTAACTAATAAAAACTTTCTCATGTTATGATGGAATCTCAGATTCTTTCAGTAGTTGATCATCCATTTCTTCCTACTCTTTATGCGCACATCGATGTTTCTCATTACATGTCTTCTAATCGATTACTGTCCCGGTGGTGATTTGCATTCATTATTACGTAAGCAACCTGGAAACCGCTTTAGAATCGACGCCGTTAGATTCTTCGCTTCGAAATATTAGTTGGTTTAGAATATTTACATGCACTTGGAGTGGTTTACAGAGATTTGAAGCCAGAAAATATTTTAATCCGTGAAGATGGTCATGTCATGTTATCAGATTTTGATCTGTGTTTTACTGCTGACGTGGTGCCTACATTGCAAAAGCGGTTTTCTTCTAAAAAAGTGAGATCATCTAAAAACCGGTTTAGTTGTTTCGGAGCGGTTTTGGGACGAAGAAGAGAAATCAGTGATGAGGAAATGACTGAGTTTGTAGCTGAACCAACCGGAGCTTATTCTAGGTCCTGTGTTGGAACTCATGAGTATTTAGCACCCGAGTTAGTTAACGGCAACGGACACGGTAACGGTGTTGATTGGTGGGCATTTGGGATCTTCTTGTACGAGCTACTGTACGGAAGAACTCCGTTTAAGGGACACACGAAAGAACAAACGTTGAGAAACATAGCATCATCACGACCGTTTGATTTTCCAGAGTGTGACGTGGAAGAAGAAGATGGAGTGGCGGAGGTTAAGGATTTGATAGCAAGATTGTTAGTGAAAGATCCACGAAGAAGACTAGGATGCGCATGGGGTGCTTCTGATGTTAAACGACACCCATTTTTTGACAAGATTAAATGGGCTTTGATTAGAACTTATAGTCCACCTGATGTACCTGGGCTTTTAAAAATGAAGAAGAAGAAGAATCACGTGATGAGTCATGTGGGTAGTAGTGGTAAATTCTCTACTTCATCGTTTAAGAAAATAAGCCGGTGGTCATGGAGGGGTTTAAGTAATTTTATTAAAGGGAAAAGAGTGTGAGTTTCTAATTATAAATAAAAAGTTGGGAGGGTTAGAATGTAAAGGGAAGTAGTAGTTGTAGTAAAAATTCATATTTAGCAGTTTTGGGATTCTTTTTGTGTGTAGTGTTGTTTTAGAGAGAAACGGGAACCCACGTGATGATTGGGGTTTATGAATTACACATTTTATGGTACTATGAATGGTGTTGTATATGATTGTAAAATGAGAGGAGAATAAAATACTTATTGAACTTTTTACACCTACCGGCTACATATGTATTCCAAAATAAAATTTGCAACCAGTTTTGCCAGACCAACAAATTCGAATGTCAACACAAAAAACATCTAGTTAGATATAGATAGTCATCAAGAACAGCTATCGCAACTTTTGTTAGTTTGTTTCAGCATTTGAGTCGGTTTCTGGCTTTAGGCCAGCTTTGGGGCATTGGAGTCTATTTAGCCTTAACTTCTTCTTTTCGTGTAGTCATTAACTTATGTTACGAGTCATCTCAACCAAATTGTACATCTGAATCTAGCATCTAGATTCATTTGTACATTCAGGTTTAACACTTTACTTCATGTAAGAAAGAAAAAAGATAAGGTACGATTGGAATGAGTAATACTTTTTGCTGTTTGAATCAGGTAGTTGTACGCAAATTAATTGTTCTTTATATAACGTTCGGTGGGAGGATTACTCAATAATACATTGATACAGGTCATTAGTTATTCTATAACCTGATTTTTTTTATTGAAATTCATTCCTGGCCTATCTAAATCGAAATGTTAAGAGCATACTTGACCACCATTTTGTCTGGCGAGATAATAGAGAATTTCAACTATGTAAACCCTGCATACCGTTGAAATTTAATACTTAGTATTCACCTAGTATGATCGGCCAGGCTAGTGATGCACAATAATTACGCGTTACAACATTGCCGGCCAAGTCAGTGTGCAGCCAACACTGCATAGACTGTCAAGTGCTGAGATAGCAAGACCCTACAGGGCCAGTGACGCGCAAAGGTGGCGCTACACCGTAATGACATTTGGCTAGGTAATGAAGCTTATTGGCCGACACAATGAAGTTTCATTGAGGGAAAGGCAAGGCAAGGCCAAAGTGACAAGATGCAACATGCAATGTTGGCATTAAGGCATATCCATGGAATTGAGTTGGCCCAAACTCAAGGATGATGAAAGAAATTAGAATAGGCCAAGAGTTGGTCTATGCATTAGTTCAAGGCTAGCCAAAGCTTGGGTAATGCAAACAAGCTAGTAATGTAAGAGTGGCATTGCTATTGTCAAGCAAATTGGCTAAGTGAAGCATATGACGCATATAACCAGAATGAGCCAACAAAATGACCAAGTTCAGTAAAGCGCATCAGTTGTGCGATATGGGGGGACAAGTTCAGTAAAGCGCAACAGTTGTGCAATACGGAGGCCAAGTTCGATAAAGCGCAACAGTTGTGCAATATGACTCAAGTGACGGTTAGAAGTTGGTTATTGGCTTCACAAGCATGCCAAAGACGCGAGACAAGGTAGAACAAATGATAAAGCAATTTATAAGCGTGGGAGAGTATTCATAATCGCTTGAGAACGGGTGTTAGATGATGGCGCGAGTTTGAAGAGAAACGGCCAACTTGGCATAGTTATAGGCGGTTATGGAATCTCGCTTTATGGGACAAATGGATGTCCCATGCGTGTGAAACATTTGTACATGGTTTTTTGCTAGTGAATCTCGCTATATAAATAGTCCTATGACATGGGAAAATCAGCGGAAGCTTACGTAGGATATTGTGAGACTCAAATTGAGAGAGTTTGTAACACCACAAATTTTTAGCATGGAGCATGCGCAAGCGCCATGGCATGAGATGAAGCTTCATCTCAAGCTTTTGTCGCGTTAAGAGGAATATTGGCCTAGAGCCAATGTTGCATCATCATGATGCATTATGCCAGTTGGGTAGATGGCCTTGGATGATGCAGCGCAAACATCGCGCATTATGAGGACGATTGGCCTAGGGCAATCATTGTGCATCAGGCTAGAGGGGACTGGCCGAGTGAATATTGCACAATCATCGTGCATCAGGCCAGAGAGGGTTGGCCGAGAGAATGCGCAATATCCGGAACGAGTGTTGCGCAATCATTGTACAAAGATGCGGAGTAAGCTATTTCGCAATCATTATGCAATACACCGGGCGGCCGTGAAGGAATGTTGCGCAATCATTGTATAACACTGAAGTAAAACAAGCAATCATTGCCGGTTATTCAGGGATACATGGCAACGCCATGAATAGTGAAGCAAGCATGTCAATCTTCTCCCCCTTTCTAAGTTGTAGAAATGGTAAGTTAACATATATTGGGAGGGTAGTTGGTTGAAGGTGCATATAAAGACCATGCACCAAGTAAGCTTTATAGCTTAGCCGAAGAGTATAAATGATGCATAAGCCTCATTTATAGTTGTGTAGCCTTGAAAATAAGGCATTTGATGCTTAGGCATCAATATGCCATGTCGCAGACTCGATAATGCGCGACCTTTGTGAATTTTGGCGGAACGGCCTATACGGACTAGGCCATTACCGTTATTGCTAGGCCACGGCCTTGCAAACGAGTTTGGCTTAAGTTGTCGTCCCTTCGAGGATGAACTACGGTATGTGCTTGATCCTTTTAGAGTAGGTAAGGGTACGTAGGCAGCCGCAATGAGTTGCAGCATTGTCGGTCCAGCACTTTGTCGCTCATATCACCTACTTGAGAGATGATTGCGACACATTGGCCTCTCATATCATCTGGCTCGGTAGCTCGACACAAAAGATGATTGTGGCCAAACTTGATGAGGCAGTATGACGGTTACTCAACTAGGTAGGAAATTCAGTGATGAATTTCCTACGTTGAGGCAAAGCTTTATACCCTTGTTGAAAAAGTGTGGGTACAACAACCTCACCCAATATTTCGCTTAGCAATCTGTATGGACTAACTCCAATATACTTTTAAGAGAATCAACTAGATAGTCAGACTCAATCTTAATAAAAAAGTATATCAAAGAGTTATATCTCAATTTCTCGATTCAATCCTTACTCAAACAAATAAAAATCTGCGAGCCTGATTGAATACAAGAGAAATAACTTGAACGGTACTAAAGACCAATGTTTAAGGATCAATCAATTTCAATCAACAACCAAAGGTTGGATTTACCAATTGATCGATTCAACGCACAACCTGTGATATTTCAATTATATAACAAAATATAATGCGTAAAAGAAATAACACAAACACCAGAAGTTTTGTTAACGAGGAAACCGTAAATGCAGAAAACCCCGGGACCTAGTCCAAGTTGAACACAAACTGTATTAAGCCGCTACAGACACTAGCCTACTACAAACTAACTTCGGTATGGACTGTAGTTGAACCGCAATCAATCTCACACTGATCCAAGGTACAATTACGCTCCTTACGCCTCTGATCCCAGCAGGATACTACACACTTGATTCCCTTAGCTGATCTCACTCACAACTAAGAGTTACTACGACCAAAAGTCGAAGACTTTAATAAACAAATCTGTATCACACAGAAAAGTCTACAAGAATAGATAAATTTGTATCCCACAGAAATAGCTACGAGTTTTGTTCCGTCTTTTGATAAATCAAGGTGACAGGAACCAATTGATATACTGAGACTTATATTCCCAAGAAACTGACCTAGAAATATCAATCACCTCACAATAATCTTAATCGACTAGCGAAACAAGATATTGTGGAATCACAAACGATGAGACGAAGATGTTTGTGACTACTTTTCTATCTTGCCTATCGGAGAAATTAATCTCAATCCAATCTTACGATTGTACTCAAATACGATAGAAACAGCAAGACCAGATCACGCAACTACAGAGAAAATAGTTGAGTCCAAGCCACAATCCCAATGAAGTCTTTAAGTCGTTAACCTATAGGGTCTCGATAAAAACCTAAGGTTAAAGGAGAATCGACTCTAGCTTACACAACTAGTATCACACAGAGGTCTGGGGATTAGGTTTCCGGTTTCTAGAGTTCTTCTTTATATAGTCTCTAAATCAGGCTTTGCAATCTAAGTTATCTTGGTAACAAAGCATTCAATATTCACCATTAGATGAAAACCTGATTAGATTCAAGCTAATATCTTTCAGCCGTTAGATCGAACTTAGCTTGTTATACACACATGAAATGTAATTTCATTTAGGTTTGAGTAACCGTACCTAAACGTGTACAAGTCGTTGGTTCAACAAAGTAGTTAACCAATGGTTAGCCATATGAGCACTTTCATATCAACCTTATTCATCTTCAACATAACTAGTTCAAATGACTCAAAAGAACTAGTTAGAGAGTTATTCAATTGCTTAGATGTCATAAAAGTATACAAGACACAATCGAAGAAAAAAAGTTTTGATTCACTCGAATCGATTCATGAACATTATATCCACGGTTTGCAAATATTGCATTCCTTAATTTATAAATGTCTTAGTTCACGAATTAAATCATTTTTAGAAAATAACCCACTTGAGTACGCATACCTGTACACATACTTAAGTACCCCAGGTGACCGAGCTTGTTTTCGGTTCACAAACTCCGGCGAGAAATTCACGGGATGTGAACTTTCGGCGATGCGCGTACAGGTACGCGGACTTAGCTCCGGTCATCCTGAGCAGCAAAGTACGCATACTTTGGTTCAAGGATTTTGGACTTACACAAGTATCAATTCACATAAAATGTTTATATCAAACATGGTTATATATTCTAAACTCTCATTTCAATCATTGAAACATTCTTAGAGGATGTTATATAGTTGTTATTCACAAACTATTTTTCATCAAAGCGATTTTCAAGTAATTGAAATAATCATCATGACTTTCGTCACTAGTAAAGATAAACTTGGCCAAAGCGAAAACTTACCAACACATATTTCGAGAAATAGATAAGCGAGATAAACTCGGCTCAAAATAGCAAATGTGTATAATCGAAGTCTATATAGCAACACGACTTTTGTCTCAATATAGGAGATAGAGTAGATAGACTTTTGAGTGATAGATAAGTTCAAGTCTCCACATACCTTTTTGTCGATGAAGTTCCACCAGTTCCTTGAGTAGTTCTTCGTCATTGCATGATGAACGTTGTGGAGTCTAGAGATCAACTACACTTTTTATCCTAGTCCGAGACTTAGCTATAAGTAGACTATAAATCAAGACTTATAGTTTGGCAACTAAACTTGACAAACAAGATTGAGATAGCAACGCTTGCGAGTTAGACCAAGCAGTGCTCTAACACTTGTGCTATGGTAAATTGGAATGGTGTGGAAGCTAAGTTAGCTGCATCATGCTCAACGAGCATGCTTGCAAGGGAAAATGGACGTGCATTTGCCTAGTCTTAAGGCCCGGTTAGTAGCATCATAATGGCGTACCGAGAAGTTATATCATGCATACCCTGGCGCGCTAGGGGTAATTTTTCGGTCCGTCTGTCACCGAGTTTTTGTAAGGCTGAGGCTTGGTTCAGGAGAAACAAGTCTGTGTAAGTCCCTAAGTGGGCAAGTTTTGTATTTCTTTCATTTGATGCAATAAGGAGTTGATTGTGTCTTGTTCTAAGTGTTCTTGGTTGGATGATTGTTGTTGGAAATGTTTGAGTGCTTTATGGTAAGCATTTGAGAAGTTAAGAGAAATGAAAGAATGCTACAAGACTTCTGCTGTAGAACTAAAGAGTTGGCTGTTTGCATTGGTGAAAACTTATAAGGCTGAACTGCAGGTGGGTGATGCTTGATTCACGAAACCACTATGCTGCCGGGTTACACTTTCGCAGAAATTTGCAAGGGGAATTTAAAGGTGTGACATTTCGGGTATCATAGCTGTTTTTGGTACACAGTTCAAGTATATTTGTTGGATAATACGCTGGTAGTTATTTCTTTCTTAAGCTATTTTCTTGTGAGCAAGTAAGTGGTGCATTATTTTCAGAGAATTTGCATTAAAAATGGATTCTAATAGCATTATGATCGACGAAGAACTACCGGGTACGTTTGATCAATTAAAGGAGTATGGTGATCTTGGAAATCTGACCATAGACATGGGTTGTGATGGCCTAGATATTCCTCTTCTTTCTTAAGAAAATGGAAGGCTAGATTTACTTGAAAGAAAGACATCAGATTAGTTCAAAGAATTTTACGAAAGAGTAGGTGCAGTGGAGGAAAAGGTGTCTGATGCAGCCTTGTTGAATTGCGAAACCAATGCTGAAGTGACTAAATTGAAGGGGCAATGCAGTGACGTGAAGACCATACTAACAGGCCATGCGAAGTAAATTTCCGAGGAGATGAAAAGCCTTCGCAAATTAATCAGTGATGGCATGTTTGCAGGGGCAAACGTGAATGGAGAAATCTCTAATCGAGTCTCCAAGCCAAGAATATATGCTGGTTCCAGAAATGCTAAAGAAATTGAGAATTGTTTGCATGACGTTGAGGCATAAGGACAAATGGTAACTCTCGCAGGCAATTACCTAGATGGTGATGCAAAGGTTTAGTGGAGAACTATGCTGCAAGAAGATGAAGTCGCTGTTATCCCAATCCTATGTCTTGGATTGACATGAAAGAAGGACTGAGATGTCAGTTTTGGCCGAGTAATGGTGCTTGGTACGCAAAAGAAAGTTTGCGTATGCTAAAAATAATGGGTACACCACAGGCCTATGCTGAAAACTTCCTTTGCATTGGTGAAAGAAATGCGTGGCATGAGTGAAAAGATCAAATATTCCAATTTACTGCGTCTGCACGAATTCTTAGTCATTGCTGAACTCAATAAGCACAAAATTCAGAGTATCCAGATGGACATTCAAGCGGTAAGAGAGCTTACTAGTTGCACAACAACTGAAGATGTGCAAAGTTGTGAAGGAAAGGCCAAAGGAAAGGAAAAATCTGTAGGTAGTAAGCGTAAACATGAGCCAAAGGAATATGAACTATTCCCTTCAGCTCGGAAGTATAGGGGATGTTTCATTTTCAAAGGTTTGCATTTCGCTAGAAGTTGTCCACTCAAGGTGCAACTTAATGCTTCAGTTGGGGATGAGTATGGGAGTCATTCCAGAAAGACTCGCAAAAGCCGAAGTGATGGTATGAGGAAGAAACCTCGCAGCAAAGTTGTCTCTCACTTCGACAAAGGCAGAAACTAAGCTAGAACAAGAAGGAGTGTTCCTGTCTCCATTGGCAACACTTGGGACAGAAAACAAGAGTGTTTTCAGAGCTTGTTTTATGTAGCTTTAGTTGTTGGTTTTTGAAAACTCTGTGTGTAGAGTTTGAGTTGTACAGACTTTTATTTGAGTCTTCAAGTTTGTATAGACTTTAATTTGGTGTAAGCAATTTGCTTTGTTAATGAAGTTTTAGCTTTCAAAGTGATCAGTGTATCAATCATGTAATAGTACATGGTCTTACTATGTGAGAGCGATAATGAATGAAGGTGTTTTCGTTTATAAAGTCTTGCCTCTTTATTTACGATGTAAAGTTAGTTCATAGGGAAGTGCTGCAATAGCATACTTAGCATAACGTATGCAATAGTAAGACAAGGTGAATTCTAATAAGCAAAGCATAGGACAAGGGTCCTAGTTGATGCAAAAGTGATATTGTTGTTTAGGGATTGCAATATGGCACGACGGCGGATGGGCAGCGACAATGAAAGCAATACACCAAGATAGAAATCATTCCATCGGCAAGCATGAGTTGGGTAGAACTCATGGCCTAGAAGAAAGACACACACTTTCCAGCAATATAGTAATGGGTTCAAAGAAATAGTTGGAGACATATTGGCTTTGAAGGCATGTAGGCATGTCATATGGACAGTTAAAAGTTAGCTATGTTATGTCCAAATAAAGTTAGACAAAGTTACGTAGATGGGTTGTGCAACTCAATAGTTTTGCTTTGGCGAGTTAGGCGAAGCAAACTTGCACACTTTTGATTCGGGTATACAAAATGGCCACATTCAGAGAAACGAGTTCTTGAATGGATTTTGCGTAATCAGAACTTGCGAGGTATGAAGTGCTAGGTGTGGGTATTCTATGCAAAAGGAAATTAGGGAGGCGAAAGGTTATGGCAATGATCGTAGTTATCAGGTTGAGAAGAATCATTCTGTGCATACTCTTAGGCGTAAATGATTCAAGTGGAAATCAGGCCTAATTTGGTAGAATTGGCTAAGAAGAATTTCAAGTTTGCATTTGGGTATTGATGCATGAATTGATTAGCAGTTGAAGCGTAGTGCACGACGCCAAGAACTGCCTCAAGTAGATGAGATCAATAATAAGGAAATAAAGCTAAGTGATGCTGATGCTAAAGCATGAAAGTTGGCCAAGGGCATATTGCGAGAGCCAGCAAAGATTGATGAAATTCAGAAGAGGTTCTGAAAATGCATGCAACGAACTTAAGACAAGTATAGTGTTTATATTGGGTCGCGTTCAACGGATTAGGTAGGGGAGATCTATGACCGACCAGGCTAATGATACACAATGACTGCGCGTTACAGCATTGCCGGCCAAGTCAGTATACAACCAGGATAGCGCAACACTGAATAGACTGTCAAGTGCTAAGATAGCAAGACCCTACAGGGCCAGTGACGCGCAAAGGTGGCGCTATACTGTAATGACATTTGGCTAAGTGTAGATGGTGGGTTTTTGACAAGAGAGAAAGATGTAATTTTGCTTCTGCCAGAAGTGCAAATAAACATGTATGAGCTTCTGACCCGGCATCAAAATTATGAACTCATATTGTTATATCATATTTCGCAAGAGAATTGAGAGCGCATAGCTCATTAATGGCCACAATGGCCCTCAGTATGCCTACAGGATTTTAGAGCTTCACTCGGCTGAACTCTCATTATATTATGCATGTCCATACAAATCATCATATATTAATCAGCATATACCGATGATACAATTTATAAGTATTCAGAATGAGCAACTGCATTACTTTGAATAAAAGTATCACCAAAAGCATAATATTCGGAATATTACCTCGAGTCGCATAACTTCCACGACAGAATTCCTCGAGTATGTTCCGTATGCTACAAACGAAGTTTTAGCGCCAAACATGGCCACACTCCATAATCAGGCCGTGGCCATTAATTCCTTATCTAGCCAACTGGCTAATCAGGCCACTGCTTCACTATCTCTTGGCCTGGCCATGTATGTGTCCACGACATCCCTAGCTAGCAAACTAGCCAAGGCCGTATCCGCTAGTTCCCTAACTAGCCACAGCCTCCTTAGTCTAATCCAACCGGCCATAACCACTTTGTCTTGGCCACGACCTCTTTACCCCTTAGCCTGGCCATTGGCCACGGCTATCTTATCCTTTGGCATGGACATGTCTGTGGCCACAACATCCCTCTCTACTTGCAAGACGAGCTACCTTGTCTTCCGTCCTAGCCATGTTTCGCCTAGCTAGCCACATGGCCACGGCCTCCTATCCAGCTTAGCTTAGCCTAATCATAGCTACGGCATCCCTGTCTCTTGGTTCGGCCTGGCCCACAGCTACCAACCTAGAAGACCACCTTACCTCTCGACCATGGCCTCCTTGTTAGTCGGCCAAGTCCCTAATTGGCCACGATTCCCTTGCCAGCCGACCTAGCCTAGCTTAGCTAGTCATGCTCTCTTATTTATCGGCCTACTATGCACATGGCCAAGATTACCTAGTTTTCCGGTCATGATTTGTCCCACCAAAGTTCGTGGCCACGATCACGAACCAATGTAGCTATAAACTTCATAAACACCCATAGCGTATCTTGGTGTATCATTATGATTGGTTATTTACAATGGCATCTTATGGAAAACCCGTTGGTCACACATATTCTTGGATAGAGTTGTCTCATCAAGCTATGCCCGACTAGCTAGCTTAGGCTATTATTCAGTCAAGTATCGTGACAATCTAAACAAGGCTAGAAACAAGTCCATGACTCCATTAAATTCCTACGAGAAATAAAACACGTTACATGGGGGAATTATTATTGTGTATTGGTCTGGTGTCTTACAACAATCGTGCGGCATGGAAACATCCCATGATAAGGAAGTTACAAGTAGTGGTAAGCAGTTAAAGGAAGTGGCTAAGTAATGGAGTGGTGTTTTATGGTTTCCAGAAACTTCTGGCGTAATCATGCCATTATCTCCACTCTTCCCATCTCTCTATCTCTCCATAATCTCCACTACTTACGAGGAAATAGTGGGTGTTTCCTAAGCTATAAATAGACAGCTTTGTCTATTCAGAAGACTGAACAAGCTTATCATTTTCAAGCCTTTCTTCTTCCATAGCTCAATAACCTCACACCCAATTCAATTCAATCACCACTGATTTCCTCAAACTTTCTTCGCTTTCCCTCCCCTAAGATCAACCCATTTTTTTCTCTTTGTAACCGAAGCAAAACGTTATCGGCCAATATCTTGGTTTAGGCTCATTTTGTACGATTTTGATTTCCGAATCTAAAGAAAGTACTACAGTAGTACATTGTTTTGCGTAAGAGCGATTTTCGGGTACTAACAATTGGCGACCACGGCGGGAGATCAATCTCTCGGCTACAGATTTAGTTCTTCAATTTCCTTAAGAAAAAACCGAAATGGTGGATCTTAGGTCTGGTTCGGTAACCAATCCCAATGCAAGTTCAGCAGCCACTCCTAATCCAAACAACACAATGGCGGAGCAAGCTCAGAAGGTACTCCCAATAACACCGGTGGCAGGACTCCAGAAACCACTCCTCCAAACGTGCCCAATGAAAACAACAATACTTCTCCCCCTGCGGCTGAAGATACTGAGAACGAGGAGCGAGCACCACCAACCATAGCTGATTTAATGAAAAGGTAAGACACCTTGGTTGAGACTCAGGTATCCATGGCTACTACTCAGAGGGAAGTTCTTACCTACCTGAAGACTTTAACGAAATGGCTTACACCCGAGCAGCGTCATCACCAAGTGGAACAAGTTAGGAACGTGTCCATCGACGGTGCAAGAACCTCCAGAGTCAACACTCAAGGCGATGATGAAGTACGGGTTATTGCTAACCACACGATAGAAAGGAGTCAGCCGCAGCAAAATTTTATCACGCGGGAAGATCTTGAAAGGATTCTACAGAACCGTGGAAAGGAAGAATCGGCCTCATTTCATCAACACCATCCTTTCTACCCGATAGAGTTCCATAGGATTCTGCTGCCAAGAGGGTATTCATCTCCTCCCTTTTCATTGTATGATGGTACCGGAAATGCCAGGGAACATGTCTCCCAATTCTTAGAATCATTAGGAGAACATGAATATAATCAGGTGCCGCGACTCAAAGAATTCTTAAAGTCTCTTAACGGAAGAGCTTACACGTGGTACAACAACATCGCCCCCAACAACATCTCCAGTTGGTCCCAGATAGTTGATGTTTTCCATAAAAAAATATTTCTTCGTCTCAGAGCAGATCACACTTTCAGACTTGGGAAGAATGTTCCAGAGGAATAACGAGCATCCAAACGATTATGTGAAGCGGTTTAGGACTCAAGCTCTCGACTGCCATGATCCAAACATAACTGAGTTTCAATTAGTGGAGCTCTGTATCAACGGTATGATCCCTGTTTATCGTGATTTGTTAGAAAATTTGCGATTCCAAACCTTCTCCGAGCTACACGAAGATGCTAAGCGGTCAGCAACGACAGCTCCAGAATTGTTAGAAAGAACTAAGCCTGCTAGAGAGGAAGGCCGTTGGGATACTCGTGGGAATAGGCACTGGTGAATAAAAATATTCTACTCAACCGTCCATAGGCGTTGTTATTGTGACGAAGGATCTAAGAAGAAAGCTACACCTCAACCGGCTGTCGCAGACTAAACGCTATGCACCAACTCCGAAAATGATGCCAATCCAAGGACGAAGCTCAACCAAAGCACCGCGCCAGCAACAACAACACCCAAAGACAGATCATGTATCTCAAGACTTCCCCTTTCCTATGGAAGAAGTTTTCGAATTGTTGGAAGCATGGATACAAGAGGGGCCATCAAACTACCGCCCATACGACGGCCTGCTTCTTTGAAGAGATGTCGGATCCAAAGTATTGCCGCTTTCAGTTGTCAATTACCCCACTAGTGAATTTAACGGCTTGAAACGTATCTTTAAGTAAAAGGTCGACTCGGGGAGCCGCAACTAGGAACTAAAGGTGTCCACAAAGACCCTATCCTGTCAGAATTTTACTCTTTCACGAGACTCGGTCGATGGGACGGTCAATCTATGATGGAGCGTATGTGCGAGCTTCTCCACCTCTCAAGGGCACAATGCAAAGATATCTTCTCCGCCCTTAATCAGTGTTGTGTACGGTAAGCGCCTACTCTTTCTGAAAAAGGAGACGCATATCCCAAATTTGCTTTGAAAATGTGGCGATTACACACGATGAGAAACTTGGTGGGGACTTCTCACTACCGCTTACCTCAAGAATGCTGAATTTGAGCGAGTCTTAATCGATGAGAGGACCGATGTTAATATCGTCACCGTCAAGACTTTGAGGGCCACGAGGTTGCAAGACACGAAGACACATATTCGCCATCAATGATCGAAGATTAGAAGGAAACTCAAAAAGCGCATATGGATACATCACTCTTGAGGTAAAAATGGACGATATTGGACACATGTTAAGTTTCATATCGTAAAAGAAGACCCAAAATATGATATGATTAAGGGAGCCCATGGATTCGTAACAAAATGAGTGAACCCTTTACATTATCGTCGACGCCTCCAAAATTGTCCAACAAGCCGGCGAATCCTGAAAACGACCTGTCAGACGAATTTTTCCGCATAGTGCATCTGGACGTGAAGCAGTTACCAGGATAGGACGTGGGATCATATGTCCGCAGATTCCGTACACAAGTAAGTCACGCTTACCCGATTTCCTCGCAACCACCGCCTCACGCCCGATAAAGACTTGGGGACCGGATATCAACCCCGGGTGACTCGGCAATGCGAATGGGAAGGCGATCGTTTTCAATATTTTATTAAGTGGGTAGGAATCGTCTCATTGAAAATAAGAAAAGCGACAAGCGAACTATCCTAGAGATATGTGATAAGCCTGGGATACCAAAGCCTAACTCATTCCAAGTTGGAGACACGGTCAAGAAGAGTACTGCCCCTTCTAAGGAAAATCCGTATCTAGTTATTGAAGCTATATTGGGTGGCTATTACAAACTTATCAACACTGATAAGCCAGAAGGGTGGTCATATATGGAAAGTGGCTCGAAGCATTCGACGCTCAAACAAAATGCTACCATCACTCTACACTATTTCCCTGTTTCTTTTCTTTCTTTCCTGCAACCTTTGTAATTCCTCCAAAATGTTTGCAATATCTTGCATTCATACTTAGGATTTCACTTTATTAGTTAAGCAAAGTAATATTCTTTCTTTGGTATCTACATGAGTCATTCAAAAAAAAAAATCTCTCTTCCTACCTACTCAAAAAAAAAAAAAAAAAAAATGTTCCAGAAACACACAACCTAGAAAAATTCCTTAAAGATTGGTTCAACACCTTCAAAATACGCCTTTTCCACCTGCTCAAGTCTTTCAGTCGCAACTTTCAATTCACAGGAAAGCCTCTCGACTTCAAGCCTAGCCTTGGCGATCGCCTCCAAACGAGCGAGGATCCCGCTTTCCAAGTGTTCTGCTGAATTGCACGAAAATGACGATGAAGCCATGAAACTTCCAAATTTGATCTCTGCTTCGTCCAAAGACTCTTTCCACTCCTCGAGGACGACCCCAGAAATTTTATTCTTAGGAAGAGAAACCATCTCCTTCACGGTAGGGACATCTCTTTCCAAAATCCGGTACTTTTCTGGAATACCCATAAAGAAGTGGCCAAATCTCTTCCATACTACGTCATAAAGCTCAGCATAAGAGGATGAAACGGTGAAGCCTCCAACGCATACATATCTAGGAGAATTCTCAGATTCGGCTTGAAAAGGGATACCAAGTGTTTGGATACTCACTGTACTACCTCCTTTTCACCGGTATTTGTTGCGGCACTAGAGGTATTTTCCTCAACCATCGAGTCGGAAGGGGATTTTCATGATCTTGGATAGAAGGAGACTTTTCACCACAAAGCATCACCCATGGTAATCTCCAAGACTCCTTTATCAGGTTCTTTTCTACTCAAGTCGTGCTCTCGCTAAAAGGTCGCCAAAAGCATCATAATTAAAAAAAAAAAATAGCTCAAGCATGGAGGTGCAAATACAAACCATGAAATTCATAAACAAACATCCATTAGAAACCTAAACATTCATTAGAAAGTGTTTAGGACATGGCGTTTAAATTAGAAAGGTTACGGGTCGTCTTGCAAAAACTCCGTCAGAGATGCTTTAAGCTGCCCTCCGGGAGAACTAAAACTGCGTTAATCTATGAAGAATCTGGGGGTGATCTATATACCAAACGATTCGTATGGAAGTCTGCTACAACATACTAAAAGGGCACGTTAATCTGATGAACGAGCTACAAATGGCAGCTGAAACTCTCAACTACGTGATAACTGAAAACCTACAAAATTTCTCCTGGAAAGTTACGAATACGCGGTGTTAGATCCTTTTCACCTATCAAACGGACTCCAAATCAAGAAATTATTTTTGCATAAGTTAGCTCTTACTCTTAGCTAAAGAAGAGGTCAACTACCTCATTCCGACTTCGAGATGAAGATTTTGTGATCATTTCCGTAAGAAGACATAAATCGAGTTTTAAATCGACGACAAAGCTATTAAAATCTTTCACGAAACCAAGTGCGGAGTTGTATATTCGGTGTCTTAATCCTATAAACAGGTCATTATGGTTCTAAATGACTTACTTGGGGCAATGACAAGTCAACCAGAGCAGAGGATGCTTCGTAACGTGATTCGCCACCCAATTCTTCATGCTCATCTTTAAGTTCTCCGATTATTTCCGTGTGAGATGATTTTTCAGGTTCCTCTTTGCTTTTTTCCTTCTCTTCAGCGCTTCCAACAGTAATAATACTCTTAAATGTCAAGGTATTCATATCTCTAGCCACTTGGGTGATAAACATGCACAAGGAACCGAAATTCAGAATAATCTCATACGAAATTCCATACTTCATCAATGTCTTTAAAATAATGCTTAACTTACGGCGGAAGGTCTTTGAGAGGCCAAGGAGAGCCAGGACACTAATTCAAAAGCTTGAACATTCAAGCCACTTCGAGAAGTTGTTCCAGCAGGCTACATAAAAGTACGTCTTATGACAATACATATATGTACAAAGATAAACAATTACAAGGTGAGAGTACCGGGTACTTACCTTCTTCTGAGGACGATCCCCACTTCCAGGCATAATTACTCGTGGTCTTTTCTTCCTCGGCGGGGATCGACAACGAGGCAAAGCCAAGAATTGGGCGCTCCCTTTTCCGAACGCCACGACTACGAGAAGGCATAAGTGAGACACTTAAAGCTGTCATTAATAATGATGCTAAGAAAAGATAATCCGGAGACATTACCTCGCATCAAACCGGGGATCAACTCACACCGAGCAACGAAGTAACCTTCAAATTTGGTTGAAGTTTCGGTTAAGCTTTCGGATGAAACACCACGAACGGAAGGATCGCTCGATATGAAAGTCTTGATGATAGTGATAATATTTTCAATTGTCGTTGTAGTAGTAATTAAGATTCGAACTCTAAGACTTGTGAAGATTAAATTTAAAAGTTGAATAAAAATAACAAAAGAGAGAGTTACTGGGTTTAGGATTCCACCGCATTCATATCAATAGGTTCAATTATTTATTCTTTAGCAATTATCGCTCAATAAATAAAACAACATCGATTCTTATTTTTCCAAAGTAGATTCTCCAAATATTAGTTATAAATCGTAAGCATGGGACATCAAACATCTAAGCAAGCATGACCCATCTAATAAAATGATAACTAATTTTTTCAAATCATAAAACAATTTAAAATAAATTCAAAAGTCATAAATAGAATAAAATAAATTCACCCATGTATGAAGTTCGGCTTCCTCCGTCGACCCGGTGTTGGGGTTTAGCTACTCATGATGTAGACACTCTCAAAAGAATTTTTTATTGCTCAAAAAGTGTGTACAAAAGTAGAAAAGAGAGAAAATAATTAAATCCAGAATTTCGTAACGCTGTATAGACGTTACAGAAACACTGTTACAATGTAAGCTTAATTCTAATTCTGTTGCGAAGCTTAGAACAAGTGTTACGAAAAACTGTCGCGGACATTGCTGAGAAACGACAGTTCTCGGCAGCACTATGTTCTTCGTCTCCTTCTTCACCGGCAGAACTGGATCTTCTCTGCAACTTAATTTCTCTCGATCCTAAACCCTCTGTTGACTCCCTAACTATCGATATCCTTCTATGACCCCAAACAACACTTTATATACGCAACAACTCCCGAATCTCTTGAGTTTAATGCGAAATATCCTCTCTTCACTCCTTTGCAACATCCCGGGATATTATTTCCCTTTTTATCTCTTGGTTTGATTTTTACGCGTCTTTTAGTGATCAACATGCTCCTGTCTTTCCATCAAATGATTCATACATACTCCATCCTCGTGCCAATCATAGACGAACTTGAGAAAGAGAACAACATCCCGTGGAAAAACTCACTAACCCCTGCTTCATCCAATCCACGTACGCTTCCTATTTTCTTGATTCTAAGGGACCTACCAGTCCCGTCTGATCCTTACAGGCTTAACCCGATGAATTAATGTACTTGGATATCACCCAATCTCTTCACAGGTCCAAACAGAATATCCCGGAGAAGAATAAACCCGAGACTCATATTTTCTTCAAACTCTGCATTCCGGCCAAACTTCATGATTCGACACCTATACCAATCTGTAAGGCACATTCGATCATACCCATTTAGTTTCAAAGAATTAAATCTCGGTGGAACACATCCAATTCTTCAATCCTAATTTCGGCGGTGATTACAACAATTTTCCCGATTAACCCTCGGTTGTAGGCGAAACAAAAACCCATATCATCCCTTTTATCCTCCCAATCATTTTCATGGCTTTAATCTCATTAAAAATGGTCCAAATCATGAACCCTAATTCTGCCGGAGTAAACATTGATTTTTCCCGCCAAAAACATATTTCAAACGGAGAAGATGACCTCCCCCTAATCCTGCATGGGTGTCCCTTTAGCACTCACCTTATGGGGTGTAAATAGCAAGGAAGGTGCCCCTTAGCAACTGGACGCCCCTTAGCAATTGAGGTGCCCCTTAACCAACATCGAGAGTCCGAATAACACGTGTCCTCCTGGGTGTAAATAACATTTTTCGAGCCAATTCTCCACAAGAGCTTATTCTTCCAAAAACAACTAAAACAAGTTTATTAGTAATAAAATGAGGCCTACCTAATGTATTTATGGGTTAAAATGCGTCGCACATTCGTGCTCATCAGATAGCAAGCTGTCTATCCCAGAAATCAGCATAATCGCCTGTCACCTGCTTTTATATTTGCTTCATGGAAATTAAGACTCAGGCCTGGGATACTATGATCCCCCTTCATTTTGCATTAAAGAGTTTAATGTAGAAGCATTGCCACGGGCACGAGGACTGCGCTGATCAAAACCCATTTGCCGAGCTGCCCTATCAATGTTGTAACGTTTAACCAGAAAGCCAGACTTGAAAGCGAGAACATAACCTGGAATACAACTATTCACGAAGACGGGTTGGCCTGTTGTAGCAATATTGCCTTCACCACTCGGACCAGACTGCAACACCATATCAGGTCCAATAGCAAAGCTCCCTGCTGGAATCACTTGCGGATTCGTCACACCCCAAGGTCTAAAATTGACCTTACTCTCGTTATCCATTAAGCTAATAAAACTTGTAAGGGAAGAGTGACTTTTCCTATTCCAACAAAGTATCCTAGCATATTCCGCTTCTGTATTTGGGAAAGGGGCTCGGGATTTGGGTGCATACTCAGGAAAATGTTCCCATAGCCAGGCTTGCATAAACATGACGTGGATGAAAGTATCCACCCTGGTGTAGCCGTTAGAAACTTTCATGTCATGAATGAAAGTGCCCAAGTGAACATATAAAGTACCCATAAATAATTTACCAAGGGGAAGAGTTTTACCACCAGCAAGTGCAACAGCAAGAGAAACAATTTGAGGTTTTAGCAGGCCACTGGGAGAATCCTCAAATATATCTCTAGAAAGCCAGATTACGAGAAATGCAGCAATACATAAAGGGTGATCAACAGCAAGACCATCTGCACTTTTACTACCATTCCACCAATAGTCAGCCCAAGATGAATAATTTGTGTTATCAGATCGGGACTTCTGCAACTCGCCAATCTTACGAATAAGGGAAGAAACGTTCTCCTCTTCTTGATCAGTCAACTTCTGGAAACTTCCGACAACCGGTAACTGCAATAAAGCGAATACGTCTTCTAAAGTAATAGTCAGTTCGCCCCAAGAGAACACAGCAGTATTAGTTGCGCCACACCAGCGAGACATGAATGCAAGCAAGCCTTTTGTATCTTTGCTGATGCTCAAAGACTTAGAAACTCTCACAGCATGGAATACTCCAGCATTTTCTAAAACCAGTTTAACTTGCGAATTTGCAAGCGTAACCTTAGCCCATCCTGCCCATCCGGGTAAAGGTTGCAGAGGTGATCGAAATTCCACAAAAGAAGTACTATATTCTCCCCTATGAAGACATCACCTGACTACAGTGCAAGGAGAGATGTGTTGAATCATGTTGATAGCATTGCTACTCGGTAGAAAGCACCCAACAAAATCCGGATGAGCGGCGTCTTCAGTAACACCCTCGAAGAGCTTGTCATAAATACTAGGCACATCGTCTAAAGGAGCGACATCAGAATTTTCGTCTCTACACGACTGGAAGTTATGGCAGTATTATTTTCGTGCTCATAAGATATCTACAATGGATTCAAACAACATCTTAGTCGACAATTGGGCACAATGTTCGGATTTACTCCTGTCTATATATATATATATACATATAGTATTAAGTATGAAAGCAGGCTTGTATACACACAAAGGAAATCAAATACAAGAGGGCGTCCTAAGTAGTTGCTACAAACTCAGGCATACCTGGTTAATCTCAACGGTATCCTAACAAAGCAAACAATAGAACTTGTAAATCAGGAGCAAGAATCAGGGTTTACCTACAAATAAAGCATTATCAATAAGAGATGCAAGATATTCCGTTACAGTAACGAATCAAAGGGATCACTTACCTATCGGGTCAAGACTGGCGATTTGCTACAGGGATTAAATGGAAGCTGCTCTGGCTGAAAGTAAAAAAAATACTCACGTACGTGAGTTATATAAAGAAGGGTTCATCTTCAGGCCATGATGACCGATCATAGCCCACTAAGGCTTATGGCTATGGCCATGCATGTCCGTCCTGTCTAAGACTGGACGCCGCAACCACCTTTACTCCCGCAGAAGACCTTACTTGTCCCAGCTGATGTACGTGCCTGCAGGAGTAGCCCAGATAAGCTCAAGCTGTGATGATTACAATGGTAGCCAAAAACAATGAGTCCAACTCATAAAAACTCTTAACTTATGAGGATGTATATCAAGGTAAACTATTATCTTTTTCTCTAAAAAAAAGAAAAATTCGTTTATTGTCTCTGTAAATGTCAACGTCACCATCTAGTGCATACCACGAAACATTCTCGTTCAGCTAGCGGGGAGTTAATGTAGATGGTGGGTTTTTGACAAGGAGAAAGTTATAATTTTGCTTCTGCCGAGAAGTGCAAATAAACATGTATGAGCTTCTGACCCGGCATCAAAATTATGAACTCATATTGTTATGTCATATTCCGCAAGAGAATTGAGAGCGCATAGCTCATTAATGGCCACAATGGCCCTCAGTATGCCTAAAGGATTTTAGAGCTTCACTCGGCTGAACTCTCATTATCTTATGCATGTCCATACAAATCATCATATATTAATCAACATATACCGATGATACAATTTATAAGTATTCAGAATGAGCAACTGCATTACTTTGAATAAAAGTATCACCAGAAGCATAATATTTGTAATATTACCTCGAGTCGCATAACTTCCACGACAGAATTCCTCGAGTATGTTCCGTATGCTACAAACGAAGTGTTAGCGCCAAACATGGCCACACTCCATAATAAGGCCGTGGCCATTAATTCCTTAGCTAGCCAACTGGCTAGCCAGGCCACGACTTCACTATCTCTTGGCCTGGCCATGTATGTGGCCATGACATCCCTAGCTAGCAAACTAGCCAAGGCCGTAGCCGCTAGTTCCCTAACTAGCCACGGCCTCCTTAGTCTAATCCAACCGGCCATAGCCACTTTGTCTTGGCCACGAGCTCTTTACCCCTTAGCCTAGCCATTGGCCACGGCTATCTTATCCTTTGGCCTGGACATGTCTGTGGCCATAACATCCCTCTCTACTTGAAAGACGAGCTACCTTGTCTTCCAGACTAGCCATGTTTCTCCTAGCTAGCCATATGGCCACGGCCTCCTAGCCGGCCTACCTTAGCCTAATCATAGCTACGGCCTCCCCGTCTCTTGGTTCGGCCTGACCCACGGCTACCAACCTAGCCGGCCACCTTACCTCTCGACCATGGCCTCCTTGTTAGTCGGCCAAGTCCCTAATTGGCCACGATTCCCTTGCCAGCCGGCCTGGCCTAGCTTAGCTAGTCATGGTCTCTTATTTCTCGGCCTACTATGCTCATGGCCACGATTAACTAGTTTTTCGGTCATGATTTGTCCCACCAAAGTTCGTGACCACGATCACGAACCAATGTAGCCATAAACTTCATAAACACCCATAGCGTATCTTGGTGTATCATTATGATTGGTTATTTACAATGTCATCTTATGGCAAACCCGTTGGTCACACATACTCTTGGATCGAGTTGTCTCTTCAAGTTATGCCCGATTAGCTAGCTTAGGCTATTACTTAGTCAAGTATCGTGACAATCTAAACAAGGCTAGAAACAAGTCCATGACTCCATTAAATTCATACGAGAAATCAAACACGTTACATGGGGGAATTATTTATGGGTATTGGTCTGGTGGCTTACAGCAATCGTGCGGCATGGCAACATCCCATGATAAGGAAGTTACAAGTAGTGGTAAGCAGTTAAAGAAAGTGGCTAAGTAATGGAGTGGTGTTTTACGGTTTCGAGAAACTTCTGGCGTAATCATGCCATTATCTCCACTCTTCCCATCTCTCCATAATCTCCACTACTTATGAGGAAATAGTGGGTGTTTCCTAAGCTATAAATAGACAACTTTGTCTATTCAGAAGACAGAACAAGCTTATCATTTTCAAGCCTTTCTTCTTCCATAACTCAATAACCTCACACCCAATTCAATTCAATCACCACTGATTTCCTCAAACTTTCTTCGCTTTCCCTTCCCTAAGATCAACCCATTTTTCTCTTTGTAACCGAAGCAAAACATGAACGGACAATATCTTGGTTTAGGCTCGTTTTGTACGATTTTGATTTCTGAATCTAAAGAAAGTACTACAGCAGTACATTGTTTTGCCTAAGAGCGATTTTTGGGTACTAGTAGTAATGAAGCTTATTGGCCAACACAATGAAGCTTCATTGAGGGAAAGGCAAGGCAAGGCCAAAGTGACAAGACGCAACATGCGATGTTGGCATTAAGGCATATGCATAGAGTTGAGTTGGCCCAAAATTAAGGATGATGCAAGAAAGTAGATTAGGCCAAGAGTTGGTCTATATATTAGTTCAAGGCTGGCCAAATCTTGGGTTATGCAAACAAGCTAGTAATGCAAGAGTGGCATTGCTATTGTCAAGAAAATTGGCTAAGTGAAGCATATGACGCATATAACCAGAATGAGCCAAGGAAATGACCAAGTTCAGTAAAGCGCATCAGTTGTGCGATCTGGAAGCCAAGTTCAGTAAAGCGCAATAGTTGTGCAATATGGAGGCTAAGTTTAGTAAAGCGCAACAGTTGTGCAATATGGCTTAAGTGACGGTTAGGAGTTGGTTATTGGCTTCACAAGCATGACAAAGATGCGAGACAAGGTAGAACGGTTATAAAACAAGTTTATAAGTGTGGGAGAGTGTTCATAACTGCTTGAGAATAGGTTTTGGATGATGTCACGATTTTGAAGAGAAACTGGACAAGTTGGCATAGTTATAGGCGGTTATGGAATTGCTTTATGGGACAGATAGCTGTCCCATGCGTGTGCAATAATTGTGCACGGTTTTTGGCCAGTGAAGCTGCTGTATAAATAGTCCTAAGACATGGGAACATCAGCAGGCTTACATAGAAATTGTGAGACTGAAGTTTAGAGAGTTTTTGTAATGCTAAATCTTGGTTCAAGAGGAACAAGTCTATGTAAGTCCCTAAGTGGGCAAGTTTTGTATTTTTTCCCTTTGATGCAATAAAATGATTTGATTGTGTCATGTTTTAAGTGTTCTTGGTTGGCTGATTGTTGTTGGAAATGTATGGCAATGTTTGAGTGCTTTATAGTAAACATTTGAGAAGTTAAGAGAAGTGAAATAAGGCTAAAAGACTTCCGTTATAGAACTGAATATTTGGTTGTTTGCATTGGTGTAAACTGAAAAAGCGGTGGTACAACAACCACACCCAATATTTCTTTTAGCAATTTGTATGGACAAACTCCAATATAATTCCAAGAGAATCAACTAGGCAGTCCGAGACTCAATCAATGGAAATATATCCAAGAGTTTGTATCTACTGTTTCACAATGTAATCGGCAAATCAAATGAGATAGAAATCCGTGAGCCTGATTATTATGTGAAACAAGTTGAACGGTACCAAAGACCAATGTTCAAGTGTCAATCAATATAATCAAAAATCAAAGGTTGGATTCTCTAATTGATTGAACTACGCACAACCTATGATATTTCTATTATATAACAAAATATAATGCGGAAAAGAAATAACACAAACACCAGAAATTTTGTTAACGAGGAAACCGCAAATGCAGAATAACCCCGGGACCTAGTCCAGATTTGAATACCACACTGTATTAAGCCGCTACAGACACTAGCATACTCCAAGTTAACTTCGGATTGGAATGTAGTTGAGCCATAATCAATCTTACACTGATCAAGGGATAGTTGCGCTCCTTACGTCTCTGAATCCCAGCAGGACTCTACACACTTGATTCCCTTAACTGATCTCACCCACAACTTAGAGTTTCTACGACCCAAAGTCAAAGACTTGATAAACAAATCTGTCTCACACAGAAAAGTCTATTGTATAGATAAATCTGTCTCCCATAGATAAACCTATGAGTTTTGTTTCGTCTTTTCATTAATCAAGGTGAACAGGAACCAATTAATATACCAGACTTATATTCCCGAAAAACAACCTAGAAATATCAATCACCTTACAATAATCTTAATCGTAGCGAAACAAGATATTGTGGAATGACAAACGATGAGACGAAGATGTTTGTGATTACTTTTTATCTTGCCTATCAGAGAATAAATCTCGATCCAATCTTAAAGAAGATAGTACTCAATCACGATAAAAACAAAGAAGATCGGATCACGCAACTATAGAGAAAATAGTTGGGTCTGTTTTCACAATTCCAATGAAGTCTTCAAGTTGTTAACCTACAAGGTTTCGTGAAAAACCTAAGGTTAAAGAGAATCGACTCTAGTCGCAACTAGTGTCACACGAAGGAGTGGGGATTAGTTTTCCGGTTGCTAGATCGAGTTCTCCTTTATATAGTCTTCAAATCAGGGTTTGCAATCAATGCTACCTTGGTAACAAAGCATGCAATATTCACCGTTAGATGAAAACCTTATTAGACTCAAGCTAATATCTTTCAATTTGTTAGATCGAACTTAGCTTGTCACATACAAATGAAATGTACCTTCATTTAGGTTTGAGTAACCGTACCTAGCGTGTACACCTTGTTGGCCCAACAATAGTTAACCGAAGTTAGCCATATGAACACTTTCATATCAACCTCATTCATATTAACCATAACTAGTTCAAATGACTCAAATGAAACTTGTTCTAGAGTTGTTCAATTTTTTATATTCTCACAGAAGTATATAAGATACAATTGAAGCAAAATCGATTTTGATTCACATGAATCAAGTCATGAACATTATAGCCATGGTTTGCAAAAGATTGCATTCCTTATTATATATAAATGTATTAGTTCATGAACAAATCGATTTTAGAACATCATCTACTTAGGTATGCGTACCTAAGTAGTCGGACCAAGTTTGGGTTTCGCCAGTACGCGAACTGGTACACATACCATCCAATCTCAGTGGAAATTCCCGGACCTGAACCTTACGCCAGTAGAGTACCGGTTTGCCTACCAGGTTCCCGGACTTTCTCAAAACCCACAAGTACGCATACGGTTATGCATACCTTGGTTCCCGGGCATGGATTACATATATGCAAGCACGCATACTATGCTTAAATCCAATTGTTCTAAACTCTCATTTCAATCATTGAAACATTTCCGGAAGACGGGAATAGCTTTCTCACACAAACTATTAGCTTCAAAGAAATTTTCAAGTGATCGAATGATCAATACGAAACATTCCGAGTCTACATCAAATGACTGTCTCACACAAATCATGTAAGATGTTATCAGGCGGTTTTCACATGATCATCTTTGACTTTCGTCAAGAATATAAGATGCAATTGGTTAAAGCGAAAGCTTACCAACACATATTTCGAGAAATATGTAAGCGAGTTAAACTCAGCTCGAAATATCAAATGTGTATAAATGAAGTCTATATAGCTATACGACTTTTGTCTCAAATGGAAGATATAATAGATAGACTTTTGAGTGATAGATGAGTTCAAGTCTCCACATACTTTTTGTTGATGAAGTTCTGCAAGCTCCCCTTAGTAGTTCTTCGTCTTCAATCGATGAACGCCGTGAAGTTTAATGCTCAACTACACTTTCTATCCTAATCTGAGACTTATCTATAAGTAGACTAGAAATCAAGACTTATAGTTTTGGCAACTAAACTTGACAATAAGCTTGAGATAGCAACGCTTTCGAGTTCTATCGAGAAGTGCTCTAACATAAACTTATAAGGCTAAAGTGAGTGCAGGTGGGTGAAGCTTGATTCACGAAACCACTGTGCAGCCGAATTACACTTCCACGGAAATTTGCAAGAGACATTTAAAGGTGTGACACCTAGCATATTGAGATGGCAAATTAACAAACAAAAAAACAACTCACAAATTACAATCTCAATCCCATTTACGACTTTTTGGGGGTTCCTTGACCGACTAGTACGTTCATATTACGTAGAATTATAAGAATAAAAAGGATCTTGGTCGAGTTCCAACGCCAAGATAATTCATGAAATGAACAAAAATGATGCAATTCTATACCTCGCCTAAGTAAGTCACGAGACTAAAAGGGGACGAAATGAGCGAATTTTAACAGGATGTCAAATATGTAATGAAATTTTGTCTTTAAATCGTCTGTGTTGGAATACAATGTAGATTGTGGGTCGCTTTGGGGATTTCATTACATTATCGAATTTGTGTCACATGACAGATTGTGGGCGCAAGATGGATTTTGAACCACATGACTATGTTGAGCCATTAAATAAAACTTTGTTTTACAAGGAGAACTATGGATCTTGATGACATATTTAGAGTTACAAGGGACGATTTTATGTAGCGACGAATATTTTGAGTCATGGAGGAGATTTTAGGTCAAGGGTCATAGTGCGAATTTTTGATTATGAATTACATTTCAGGTCACCATGTTGGTATTCAGTCACGTAGCAAATTCTAAGACACGAGGAAAATTCTAGGTGCTGATGAAGATTTTCGACCACGGTATTGCTCTGGTCACAATAGGAGGAGAAGAATTGGTCTTAGGGACGAAAACAGAGAAAGAGCGAGATCAGAGTGTTAGGATTCTAGCGAAAGAATATAAAGATATGTGGTTGTTGATATAATGTCTATCATTGTGGTTCAACTAATGTGAAGCTTGTGAATCTACAATCGAGTAAAACTTGTATGTCTTGTCAATAGGTCAACCGACCTATAAATCCCACGATTGGCTTCTCTTTCATGTTGTAAGTAAATGTTACACTACATCTATATATGTTGTAAACCGCCAGACCAAAACTCTAAAGATATCCCCCATGTGACATTATGGATGTCTCGTAGAAGTAAGAATAGTAAAATAAAATGTTGTTACTATTAAGTTGATTAATTCAAATAGAGACTTCCTTAATTAGAAAATTGATTGAGTCAAGTTGTAATAATTAATTAGACTAATCAATTTCAACCCTCACGAGACTCGCAAGTTTATTGGAAACTTAATAAACCCGATTAATAAAATGTAATATGTACTTGACTGTCCATGTCAAGTTTTGACAAGTAGATGTGAGCACTGAGTGGCGCTTCAATTGATGATGTCGTGGGCATCTATTGACATATTCAGTTGATGATAGTTGATGCCTCTACTAGTGAGTGATGCACACATTGGTATTAGATGAGCTGATCACTCATCATTGTCATTAGCACTTTGCGGCATCAACGTGAGATGTCGAATTAACACGAAGCACATGAGACGTTAGCATCAATTTATTGGTGACTCAAGATAGTGGCAATTTGTTGGTGATGAAGATAGCGGTGTCACCATGTTAGTTATACAAGCTAGTGGCACCACCTTCTTGGTTGATGCAAGAAAGTGGCATCACCTAACCCTGCCTATCGATGTTGTCAAGTATTGGTATATCTAGTAGTTAAAATTCTCAAATATTAAATATTTATAGCTCGCAACATTAAATTGAGATACCCGTTCATAGTTTACGACAAATGGAGTAGCCTAGGCCTCAATGGACATATATGGTACATCAAGAAGCTTAGGCATGCACGGCACACACGAGAGAAAATATTTTTGGTGCCAACAACATTGGCTATGTGTGTGAGGCATCAAGTATAGTTTTAATGTTGTTGGTGAAAACAACATTGGCAATTAATCATGTGTGCGATAACAAAGTTGTGACAAACCGGAGAATGTTGCCTCACGCGCCGCGCTGCGCAGGGCACAACTCCCTGATGCACGAATGGTACTGAGTCATTATGCCTTAAACCTTCGCTTCTTTCCAGACAAATGTGCGTTGATTTTCCTTTCCAAACATGTTTTGTAAGAATGATACTCTAACGTAATTTCCACACCATTCCCACTTATCCTTATTCTGCTAAGGGTGCAAGCTCATAACGACCAATGGTTATGCATTTTGCATACATCACAGACTTGCGAGTATTATACAAGATATGGTGCATGCCTTAGGCTAGTACATAGGCCATTGCGTACTTATTTCCCATGACTTAGTTCTCTCTAATCATGCGTTGAATGCATGCAATTCTCTTGATCTTTCCAATGGTTTAAGCAGTTTTTTTTTAGCTTTCTTTCATGGCGATATCCAATTTTCAATTGGTGCATGCAAACATTGTATAACTTGATAGGCAATATGAACATCGAAGGAATGGGTTGTAACTACCTCATCAAGTATGTTGCAATCATCTCACAATTAGATAATATGATCAACAAAGTGTTCTACGAAAATGCGGTGCTCTGCAATTGCTTACTTAAAGGGATCGAATAATATGTCGTACCATGAAGAGATAAAACACAGACTGTTGTTCATCATTATTGGAACTAGCAATCAAAAGCAACTCGTGTCTCAAGGCCAAAGACCAAGCAAATCCTAATCCTTATAGGCCAAAGGATTTTAGCAAGAGATGCACAAAATTGCACATCATTGATGCCCCTTATTTCACAAGCATGCATTCTCTTGTTCGGGAAATGCAAATTTTTGCAATACTAACTTTTACTTCATAATTCATCAAAGTGATGCATTCTCGATTAGCAACGATGCCTACGCATCATGAAGCTTCCTCGAGTAAGCAACACGGGTAATGATGCTCTCCGTCAAATATGCTTTACCGGCTACCCTTTGTAACTTAGATATGCATTTTCCTTAATGCACGTTCAACCAACACCCATTTCCAACATATGTTTTATTGACATTCTTACAAGTAGAAATTTGGGAGTTGGGCGCCATGCATCGGGTCCCACCGTTTTTACAACATACGACAACCAGGTAGATGCATATAATGCACATCTCGCACTTAGATAATTCCCAACTTGCAAAATGTACCATAATTATGCATTTTTTTCTTAGCTAACATCCCTTCCCTACTAAGTCTTATTCTCATTTCCAAACTTGCAAGTTTGAAAGTTGTTGAACATCCACCGAATCCCTCCTTTTTTTGCGGCGTGATGCATGCTAGATGATGGCTTTAACATTGGAGGATCTTACCAATCAGACAAACTTCTGATGGTGGATTTAACATTGGAGGACCCTACCAACATATTATCTTTTATTTTACCCAAACTGCTACACCCCAAAGGATTTTACCCATTTGCAGACGTCTATCGTGTTCCTCCCCCCATGTTCCCCCCAGGTTCCTTTACAATGTTATGGAGATGATACTGCTGATTTCACATAACCCGATTCATCTACTCAACCAGAGATCTTTGAATTGTTAAACAACGCCCCGACATGTGACCGGTTGTCAGCCGTGCAAATATAATTTCACTTTCTCACTCAACTAGATATAAATATAGTATGTGATAAGAAAGAGTTCGTTCCCACAGAGAGGCTTTTGTTGTTATAGAAATTCAGTTTCTTAGTAACCAAGGGGGGATTTTTGTTGTTTTAACAAAGTAATAAAATAAAATAAGCAAAGCAAATAATTGGAATAATCAATAAGGAGAAGATATTGGTCACGGGATAATATCATTCACAAACATGTATTTTCATCAATGATTAGAATTGATAATTTAATCTCTCATTTACTAAAAGTCCTAGGATACCTTGATCGCAAGTATATCCCGCTAATTCCCTGATTTCATCACAACCACATTAAAAGATGCATATATGAATTCTTCCTAGAAAGCAACCTAAAGTGTAAAATCACAATTAAGTTTAACTCCCTCAAAGCAATAAGTTCTATGGAATAAGACTAATCAATGCAAACGAACGTGTAAAAGCACTAATCCGTTTTAACAAAAGTTATGATTCACTTGTGACTAGTAGGATATATCACTACAAGCACTACCCACAATTATGCTACTTAGAATCAGGGATAAACAACTTTTTCGTATTGAAAACCCTAATATAGCTCTAGAGATGAATGTAAATCGGATTGATTAGGACTCAACCAAACAAACAATCAAATCATATAACACTATTAATTGTGAATCACAAACAATAAATTATTTAGACAAAACTAATTCATAGATTTAAATAACATGTTGAGAAATCAACTTTATCCCATAACCAATAATATGTGTTTAGCTACTCATAGCTATGGAGTTCATCATAAAAATATTAATTGAATAGAAGAAGATGAACAAAAGCAAACCCTAGAAGCGTAAACAAAAGCGGCTCTCTCCAAGTTCCAAGAATAATATATGATTCCAAAAGTTGTGGGACTTCTCTTTTATAGCTCCAACTTGTTCCAAAATTAGGTCTAGTCTTCAAAGTCCATTAGATGAAAATCCACCAAGCCCATAAGTGAGAGAAACCCATGTAGAAAATATGCCCCAAAAGCTGTCATGGGAAAATCGGTATTATGGCTTAAATCGGGCTGAAAAATATGTCTCGGGTGACCAGGCAAAGTCCACCCGGTCACCGGGTCAACGATTCAACTCGGAAAGTCGGGCCGAGTCAAACGATCCAGAGAGTCGGTAAGGTCAACTCTGGGTCAAACCGGCCAAGTCGGATGAGTCGGTCACGGATCATCTATCTGACTTGGCTGAGTTGGTTCTGGCCAAAGCCTTTACACAGCTTGAACTTGTGCTGCACCATCATTGCACTTCACTAATGCATGTACAACCATGATGGCTATTCATCTTGCAACATTACCAGCACACATGCTCCCTTCCTTCATTGCAGCACAACCAGTTCTTAACATCAACTTCATCCTGCCATTTCACAAATTCATCTCAGCTCAATTCCAACCTTCCATCAGCACCAATACAAGCCACAACAAGCACCAGCCAATTACTGTATACAAGCTTATAAACTTAGCACTCCTGACTCCGCAATCGTTCAGTCATTCACAACATATCTCTGGCAGCAAAACTACACTGCCATAACATATTTCAGCACACATCCTTGACTGCAACTCTCTTAGTATATCTCCACTGAATCCAATAAAGACCCATTTCAGTACTTAGCTTCTATTCTCATGGCCGGGCCAACATCATTCATATCATAACCTACAATTACCAAATATTCTCTATAACCTGCAATCAACACCAAGCACCTATTCACTATTGCCACAGGACCACCACCCTTGTAAACAATCCACCAGCATCAAACCATTTGAGCACCAGCATGCTGCAAACATAGCTAGCACCCGATTTTGCCATTATCTGCACCTCCATTGCTACCTGCCCTGAACCACCAACAATAACAATCTCCCACCATTCGCAACTCGCTGCTGCAGCAGACTATCTCAGTGCTAGAGCATCACCAGCATCAACTCAAGCCAAAACCTCAAGCTCAGAACCCATCAGCTTCACTTGAGTTCATCCACAAGACCCATCCAACATCAGATAACACCCTCTCATACAAAGCTTCAACATCCATCACCTGCAATACCCATTCTTCCATAATCTCTGCCAGCATCACTAGCTTCACAGACCACCAGCTGCTGACAAAACATCTCAGGTCACCCCACTCTAGCACCAAAGAATGTTCCCTTCTACAATTTCTTGCATATACCAGACCATCAAACTCAGCCATCGACACACACTGCTTTTTGTTGCAATTCCAATACCTCACCATTTTCACAGCCATCTTCTATTTCTTTCTATTTCTTCATCAATATCAGCAGCTCCTGCTCTAGAATCATCAATTGACTCTCAAATTACTCCAACAGCAGCTGTATCTCAATCTCACTCTCGAATGCAATTTGAGTTCCAGTTTCAACAAAGCAGTTCAAAACCCTAACTTCTCTGTGATACTTCCAACTAGAATCAATTGAGAATTCGACTAAAACCCATCTTATAATTCATCACAATCCTTTCAAAGATTGAAACCCTAATTCATTCTGCTACCGATTTCAAAATCACATCAACCCTAAGTTAGATTTCTTCTTCACTTTAACAGCAACAGATTCTCATTCTTCACTGTTTTTACGAATTAACACAAATCCAATCTCTTAATTTCTCTATGATAATCAAACACAGCAAAACCCTAACCTGATGGTGAACGATGGTAGTGATTTCATATCTTCTTTCTCTGATTCTCTAATTCAAACTGAAACCAACTCTTCCCTGGCAATTAGAAGTATCAATTCGTCTCAAATCCTCACCTGAACATCATCAAACTTGCTCTTCCTCTGATTCATTTGCATCTCAAGAAGAAATGAAGGAAATGTTGTGCAAAACAACGAAATTCGACCCAACTAGGTCTCATAGTATGGCCGGATATTAACACCCATGGGTGTTTTTAGCAAATTTCACTAGACTTCAACGGGTTATCCCTTATCTATGACTGGGCTCCGAGTATCGCTCGCCTGTGAAACGACCAAATTCCGCTCCTTGCTCAAAGTGATTGATTTCTCTTTCTTTTACTCACAATGACTCCATTGCACCTGATAAACTCAAAAGTAAACATAAGATACATAATTTACAAGAAAACTCGCAAATAAAGCATAAATACTAGATATAAAATTAGGTGTTTTACGACACCTATCAACATGGCAGCATTGGCAAGATGATAGTTTGATCAGGAAATAAGTAGATTACATAATTTAATTTTCAGCCATTTGAACTGTTTGCTTCCATGTAACTTTTTTTTTATTATTACTAAAAACTATTTGAAAATTAAAGTTCAGATTCAAACCCGTTTCGCATTTCATTAAATTTTAATTAGGATTAACATTTAATTAGAAAAAATCACAGTCCCATTTCATAGCAATTAATATTGAACAGACGTCCTTTCCTTAGAGAGTTCATAGTATTCATCATGATTAAAATATTTGTCGTTGATTTTGAAACATTCGGGATGAGCCATAGTTTTCGAAAATATAGATAACTACTCCTGTGTCCCTATATTATATAGGTGGAGAAGTGGAATCTCTTAGATTAATAAATTATTTGGTTTTCATAAATTTTCATGTTTTTTCCCATTTTTACCGTTTGTCTTTTCTTAATACAATTTCCCATGCAACCAAAACGTATCTTGGAATTATAAAATCCGCCTATCTAATGGGACTAGATTTTTAAAATCCAATATTTCGCCTTTAAAAGGGGAGTAATAAGTTTGTATAATTAATTAAAAATGAATCATTCAAAATGATTAAAAAGTTATTGAGATACTCTCTCGTTCTACAATGACAATTAGGATGATAATTATTGGTTAACCTCGTACAAAATGCTAGCAAAAGTTCTCATATCTCTTTAAATGTGAGCAATACTACTTTAAAGGTTCTTACTTCTTCTTGAATTTTTGTTACCAACTGTCAACTGACGCCACAAACCTTTGCAACACATTTTGCCAACAATTGGGACTGGTTTAATTGATACCTCCATCGTTTGCAATTGATATCCAAGTTTAAACAAGACCAACATTTTTTATTCGACTGAGCGAGCCATCATTTTGTTGGTGTTAATGAAATACAATGATAATTCGAAACGAAATTTTCAGAAGCGCAAGGAAGATGTGAATCAAATTATTTGGAACTGAATATATTCATAGGGATAAATTTTTGACAATTGGATGATAATACACTTGAACGACTAAGATAGCACCCGACAACGAACAGGCTCCGCCACTAGCGGTGGAGACTTAGTTATGAGATCGAGATCTCCACCGTGCGGCAAGATTCTACCGCTCGGTAGAGACTGCTCTGGCTGAGTACCCAAACTGGAAAATTTTTGGGTTTGCCAGATCCATATGAACATGCCTTAAGATAACGGGATTATATGTTTTTGCTGCATTATCCCACAAGTTTAAAGATTGGATAATATGCAGAGGAAGACTGTATAGATGCACTCATAAACATAAATATATTCCAAGTTTAATAATCTGTGTCATTGTAGTGGTAAAGTCTTTGGGTGATAATACCAGTGACCAAAGTTCGAAACTCGTTAGCAAGGCTGCTAATGGGGGGACCGAATTCTGTGGGTGTACCAAGTTTCAAATAAAACAAAACAGTTTTTCATATAAAACAAAACATTTTTTACCCTGAGCTTGGTACACCCCAGAATTCGGTCACCCCCATTAGCAATCTTGACTCGTTAGCACCAAATTCTTTACTGAACCAAAAGATAGTCTTTCTGAGTTGTAGAAATTATTATCTTAATATTCTTATGCAGAAAAAAAAAATCCAAGTCCAACCGCTGTCTTGTGGGGTGAATATTTTATTTCACTGCACCAAGTGAATGGGCTTCTGATTATTTTTGGTATTTAGACCACTACAACTTACTTTGAGCTTAACATGAATAAGCAGCTAGCATCCAAAAGTGGTGATCAAATTTTCTCCAAAATCTGCTTTCCTCAATGATTCCGACACCGATCCGCAAAAAAGGTTGGGCCGGTCGAATCGGGGAACCCGACCAAATGCTATTAACAAATTATAAGTCATGAAACTTGCGTAGTACTTGTTGAAGAAATGAAGGAACGAATCAAAACCATCATAGGAGTTTAAGGTAACGGAAATTTTATGTTCTTGCTGTATTAGGCTGGCTCTAATCGTCACCCAAGATTCAACCTGAATGTTTGATCCACGTCACCAAAATGCATCGACCGGGCGCAGTGAGGATCCAAGATTCTATCTCGATACGCAGTTTGAAGATTCGTAACACCTGTTGGAAATGCGTATTATGGGAAAACTCAAAAGCGCGATTGCTAGCTGCGTATTGGACTAGTCCACGCGCAGATTGAAAACTCTGCGTGTGCTAGAAAACCCTAAAACCAACCGAAGCCGCATCTCTTCTTCTTCTTTCTTTCTTTCAGTCTTCTTCCTCAAACTAAACTCATAGAACTTCACTCAATTAACTAATTCGAGATGTTTTTGTGTTGAATGAGCTACAATCTTCGAAGGGTTTGTTACATCAAACGTGGGGAATCTATTGATGTTATTTTTTGGAGATTTCATCAACAAAGCAACCAAAGGTATGAAATGTTAGTTTTGATTGATTGAGATAAATTTTTGATTTCGTTTTTAGTTATTTTGGTTTGATTTCGTCCATATTTTATCAATCATCTTGATTAGTTTGATTAAGCAGCTTATTTGATTTTCTTTAAAAAAATTGAAATGTGATTGCTTAGGGTTTATGGTATTTGGGGTTAATTTGGGTGAAACATAAATTCATGTTGTGGGAGATTATTGATTTAATTGTGCTTATGGTTTGTAGAATGTATTTGAAGTTTGTAAAACTACAAAGCATGTCAACAAATTTATATTGAGCATTTTTGCAATGAGTTTTTAGCATTAAGTAACTCATATGTGGTTTTGAGTTGATGTTGAGATGATTATATGGTTGAAATTTATATTGCCAATATGCTTTTGTTGGAGGTTTTGATTAGAGCATTTTGCAATGAGTATGAGGATTATCTCAATTATAAATTTGAGTTTATGTTTAGATGATTGTAGAGGTGGAATTGATGTTGTTAACATCATTGTGATTGAGAGACACAAGATGAGCAATGTGCATACCTGTAGTAGCAGGATTTCCCACACTACACCCCTTACTCGATTTTGCTTAATTAATCCATTGAAAGATGTAAGATCAAGAATATTTATTGATTGAGCTCATGAAATGTTTACACAGGAAAATAGAATTACACTTAGAAATTAAAGCATGCTTAAACTTTCTCTCTCCTAATGACTTGCCCAACAATTCCAAAGAGATCTCTCCTCTTACAGACTCATTTAGCCCTTTATATAGGGTAATACATAGTGGATGACAGCTAAGCTCCCCTTTATTTTCGGGAATGTCTCGCGAAGTGTCGCAGATGCACAAACATTCACTCTCGCGACACTTCTTAACCCTCGCCAGGTCTCACGTCTTCTTTATGTTTTGCCTGTCGTTATTCATTGCGTCGTTTATTTTAGCTCCCTGCGACTCCCTCGCGACGCCATCGTTCATTAATCCCGCGAGCCTTGTACGTTGCGATATTATGATCCTACATCTTGCCTCTTTTTCCTTGAATATTGCTTGAAGAGCGATTTGAAGGAAAAATTCATTGTTGTCATATTCCTTGGTTTCAATTGGTGAAGGAACGAGCGAAAGAATACTTTTCTCAAAAAGTACGTACTTGCCTCTATTCTTTTGTGAAGTTCCGAAGCTTCTTTGTAATACATATGCGAAGTGCCATTTCTTGTCTCGGGAATTACAGAAAATAATCAATTTCGCAATTTCTCCTCGCCTATCAAGAAATACATTGTATATTTGGATTTTACTAAAGTTCTTTCCGTCAGGTTTCCTTGGATTTAGCAGTGACCGCTTACACGTGTCTATATTTACCTCTTTTACCGGTGCATTTAATGTTATCCGGTCATAACATTTTTCTCATCTATTTATAGGAGCATCCCTTGTGAAAAATTTTCCTTTTCCTTTTCATCTTCTTCATCGTCTGCAAGTGTTCTTCTTCTTCATCGTTCTGCAAGTGTTTGCTTATTGTTGTCTCTTATCGTCTTCTTCACCACCTTAACTATTCCCTACCAGTTGTTACTCTCATGGCGTCCAGGTTTGTTAATTTTGCCACATCTGGCTGATTTTGTGGTTGATCAAATTTGAGATTAGCTTTCTTTGTTGAAATCATACTGGTATGATTAACTTTGTAGTTTTCTTTCTGCCATTGTTGTTTAGCAAGAACCAACCCAGAAATAAGTTTATCGTGAAGGACCCTCTTCTTTCTTTGGGCTCGCCATCGAAATCTACTTCGCAACAAGAATCCCTCGCACAACCAAAGCTCACTTCGCGAGCAAAATCTATGGCTTCAAAAAGACAGTCTGCAAGTGACAAGGTATTCAAGAAACATTTATTTTTTATCAACAATACATTGTTGCCTCTGTTTCTTATTTAATTTGTCATTCGCAGGATGATAAAACTACTGGTCATGCTCCCAAAAAGCCTCGCTACTCCAAACCTGTTACTCCCGACGTTCCATTTCCTTCATTCACACCTTCATCTCCTGCTGCGAAATCTTCGCAAGATAATTTTGTGCCCCCTTCCCCTGGTAATACTACCAACGACAATATTTCTATACCTCAACTCCTCATAGACCAAGTTCCTTATAACTGTCCTACTACAAATGATCTTATACCTTCTCCTGCTATCAATATCCCTGCTATTTCTCCAATCACTTCTCTCCCTGAAACCTCCTCTTCTCATGAGGTTCCTTTGACAAAGGACGACTCGTCTTCTTTGTTTGAACAAATTCCTCTAACTGCGGAAAATTTGGAGGGGATAGATGTGGCCTTTAAGGTCCTTTCTGATCTCGTGAATGATGCCAAAAAGACTTCTACTGATCCTGTCAAATCGAATGTCTGCGAGATTTTAAGTAAGCATCTTGGTTCTGAGAGGATCTCGCAAGCACCTTTAGTTCAAGAGGTTAATAAGCTGAAGGATGATCTCCAAGTTATGGCTGTGAAGTGCAATAATCTCCACCTTGAAAATCAAAAATTTCTCAGTATCTCACTAGATCGTGATAATCTTCGCAAGAAGAATGAAGAATTAAAAGGTATGCTCTCGCCATCCCCCCATCTTTTTTTTTTTTTTTTTTTTTTTTTTTTTTTTTTTTTTTTTTTTTACAACTCAAACCCTTGCTCGTCCTCAAAGTATTAAACCAGAAACGAATAATGGAGATATATCAGACGGAGTCTATCGTTGAAGAAGTTCGAGTTGAAAGAGATGCTTGGATGGAGCAGTATAATCTCTTAGATAATCTTCATACCTATGCAGCTGATCAAATAAATAACTTGTCTAAAGAGAATTTTGATTTATCGCAAAAGCAAGTCTCATTAAGTAATGACTTATCTCGCCTCTCTTATGCTTTGACTAAAACTAATTTGGAGTTGGAAACTTTATCAGATGAGAATCGAACTCTTTCTCAAGAGAAACGTTCTCTGTTGAATAAGATGGCGAGCTACTCATGACAGTATGATGTTTGTCAAAAGTTATGTGAAGAACACAAACAAGCTAATCATACTTTGAAAAGCCAACTTGAAGAAATTACTGCCGAGAGAGATAAACTTATTCAAGGTAGAATAACGTTGAGTGTAAAAGCGAAGCAATTCCAAGAACAATGTGTCAAATTAGAAAAATCCAACTCTACTCTGGCGACCGAAAACTCCATACTTGTTTCCAATGAAAAGAATTTGCGATCTCGATTGAAAGGCTTAGTGGGAGATTCATTTGATGATGTCATGGACTGCTTGGGGAATAATTTCGCAGCTTTAATTCAACATCTTACTTCTCAAAAGGAAGGTAGTCAAATTATTTGACTATCTTAATTTATGTATTTATTCCATGAATGCTTTATTACCCTGAAAATGCCAATAATGTTCGATAAGAATTTTCTCTGATCTTGTGTATTTGTTATGCAGACTCTGAGAGAAAGCTTCGCTCCACTATCTCCACCCTCAGGTCTGATTATTCTAAAATTCGCAAGGAAAACGGACTACTCTCCGCGTCTCTTGCTCGTTCTCGCGACCGTGCAGAGCGAAGATTTGATTATATGTCTTATTGTAAGGACATTGATAGTAAGAATCGTCAAAAGGCATTGCTTCGCCAATTCTCTCTTAAAGCGGAAGTTCTTGTGAATAATATTTTGCTGTCCAAGTCTCTTGATCCTATTCATGTCGATCCTTTGGAAGTAAGTGATGATGAAGTTCCCAATGCTCCAGATAGTGATTATGAATATGAAAGTGGCGAAGATCTCTCTGATAAGGAAGTCGTCGATGAAGATCCGAATAGAAAAATTTCTGATGAAAGTCCAGCAATTGGCGAGAACAAAGGTGAAGAAAACATTTCTGAAGAAAATCCATCAACTGGCGGATGTGAAGCTGATAAAGGCGCAGAAAAGCCTCAACCATCCTCTGTATTTGATAATGCAGATGCAGAGAGTTAAATTCTCTTTGTAATTTGTTAGAATTCCTTTTTGTTTGAGTGACTTAACTCTTTTGATTGAGTAATTTCCATATTTCTTTCTTCCTTTCTTAGTTAAGACCACCTTGCGAGCATGTTCGCTCATTGAATCTTTTATTAAGTAAATCCATCCCAATCAGGGATTTGATTTTAATTCTTCTCACTGCGACAAAGTCGCAGGCCGCCTTTACATTTTCATGCAGAGGCCCATTGACCTTGCCTTATCATTTTGTGTGGTCTTCCAAGTTAGACCTCCCTAGTTAGAGGTCTTCCCCTGCCACCTTTCATCGCGACAAAATCGCAGGACGTCTTTACACTTGCATGTAAAGACCCATTGATCTTGCCTTATCATTTTCAAGTATTTTTGCCTCTGCAGGATGTTTTGTTGCGACAATATGACAGGCCTAATATCCTTGCGAACATGGAGCCCCATGACATTGCCGTCTTGCGACGAAATCGCGGGACGTCCGTACACTTTCGTGTAAAGACCCATTGATCTCGCCTTACCCTCGCGTTAGTATTATTGCCTCTTCGGGATCATTGCACAAATATGACAAGCCTAAATTCTCTTGCGAAAATAAAGCCTCATGACATTTGCGTCTGTTTTGACACTCCCCTAATGGAGAGCGTCGCCCTTATCATCTCCCCGGTTGCCCCTTCAAGGAGGCGAAACATCGGCCATACAAGACTAGCTCCTCCCATCCGGTCTTAACAACAACCAGTTGTTTTCGCAGCCTCTTATCCCTTATACCTATAGGGTTTATGGTTACGAGACTGCACCCTAAGTGGAGTTTTCTTCGGCGAGTGCAACATATGCCAAGACTTGCCAAGAATGGCCAGGTAGGTTCATCCATCCCGGGCACTCTGGCTCAACCGTGTACCTCGGCGCCTTGAGCATACACTGACTCCTTGAAAGAGACCCTCGGTCGCCCAACCAGGGTATAACCTACATATATAGTTGGGAATCCAAGGTACCTCTTCCGGATAGGCTTTCATGGGCCCCAAATTTCCATGACTCAGGCTTCAGGAGAGGTGTAACCTTCCCCATGAGCCATGTCGAGAGATACCCCCTTATATGACGCACTTTAGGTCTTACATTTGCCTCTTACGAAATGTTATTCGCGAACTAGGGTGTACGCCATAAAGGTTCGTCCCATTCATTCATTCTTTTATTCAATCATTCTTCATCATTTGCTATTTTGCTTGCGAGATATTCGCCAATTCATTCATTTAATCATTCGTTATCTCTTGTTGTTTTGTTAAGCCATTCATGACTTTTTTGTTATTCTTGTCGCGAGATCTTCGCGTATTTTCTCTGCATTTTACTGAATGTCGCAAATATCTTGCGAAGAAGTACTTCATCTTGATTCCTTTTTCCTCTCTCATTTTTACGGGTAATATTTCTTTAGATATAACCTATTCCATGGTCTATCCAACTTTTGTCCCACATCTCTTCCTTCGGGATCCATCAATCTATATGCCCCTGTACCAACTACTTCTTTGATGATATACGGTCCATCCCATTTTCTCGCCAATTTGCCTCCACTTTCACGTTGATATATTGGGGTTTCTCGCAACACCAAGTCTCCTGGTTGGAACTCACGTATTTTGACACGCTTGTTATATTCTCTAGCCGAGTCTTCGATAATTCTCCATGTGTCGCAAGGCCTTTTCTCGTTTTTCTTCCAATTCATCCAACTTGATTAGAATGTTGCTGCGCTAAGATTTTTCTCCCAGGACCTCTTTTTTGGTTGTCGGAATCACGACCACAGTTGGGAGTCTTGCTTCCACTCCGTAAGTTAAGCAAAAGGGGACATTCCTGTGGCTTCTCTTCTAGTTGTATTATAGGCCCATCTTTGCATTGGGTACTTGTTCGCACCATCCCCTATTGTGTCCTTCCAACTTTTTCTTCAATATATCGGCAATTGTTTTGTTTGTTGCCTCCGCTTGACCATTAGCTTGTGGATATAATGGAGTTGATTTTCCACATCTTATCTGAAATGCATTAAGTAGCAACTCTATATTTTGCCCTTCAAACTGCTTCCCGTTATCGGATACCAATTGTGCAGGAATCCCAAATCTGCATATAATATTTTCAAATATGAAAGTAAAAATATCCTTATCGCGAATGTGCTGGACCGCTTTCACCTCTGCCCATTTTGTGAAGTAGTCTGTTGCGACGATTAAGTATCTTCTTTGTCCTGTTCCCGGTAAGAATGGTCCCACAATGTCTAAACCCCATTTTCCAAAAGGCCACACACTTCTTGAAGAATTTAACGGTGCTCCTGGTGCATGTATCTTCTTCCCATGTCTTTGACAATCTTCGCAGCGCCTGGATATTGCTCTCGCGTCTTCATGCATATATGGCCAATAATATCCTTGCGTCTTTGCCTTATATGCCAAAGATCTCCCGCCGCTGTGATTTCCGGCATCCCCACTATGCAGCATCTTCAATATGGTTTCTCCTTCTTTCCTTGATAGACATCGAAGCGAGGGTCCCTCAAAAGAACGTCGATAAAGCACGCCATCTCGTAATTCATAATTTGTTGCCCGGCTTTTTAACTTGTGTGCTTCCAATCTATTTCTTGGTACCTCGCCTTTCATTAAGTACGCGTGAAGTTCCACTCTCCAGTCTTCCTCGCGACCTTGCATTTCATCTACCACCATCATTATATCTCGCTTCTTGTCCCTCCTCTTTATTAATTGATGGCGCCAATAGCGTCGTATTTTGATATTCCTCGCGGTTGGGTCTGTCATCATACTTGATATAAAGGCAAAAGCGTCTGCGAGTCTATTATCTCTCCTTGATATGTGCCTCCATTTTATTTTTTTGGTATACATGCTTGACAACACTTCTACAAGCTTCTGTATTTATTTACAGAGATGGATCATTTGTAGCATACTTCTCTGTTATCTGACAAATTGCTAATTGCGAGTCACTGGTAATCCTCACATTCTCCAGTTTCATTTCTATTGCAAATCGTAGAGCATGTATTATAGCTTCATACTCCGTTTCATTATTGGTAGACTCAAATTCCAATCTAAAAGCAAAAGCTAACTTATTGCCTTCTGGCGAAATCACAACAATTCCCACTCCTTTACCTTCTCCATTGGATGATCCATCCACTAATATTTCCCACCGATCTGGCTCAGTTAACAAATCTTTTGGATCTCCATGCTCTTCTTCTACATCCATCATTTCATCCACTGCTTCATCTTCCTCCAAAGGAAATTCTGCCAGAAAATCTGCGACAACCTGTGACTTGGTTGAAGATAATATTTCATATTTGAGTTTATAATGGCTTATTTGAGCATTCCATCTTTCGACTCTTCCTGATCTTTTTGAATTTTTCATTACTGACTCGATTGGTACCTTCGTTACCACTTTAACAGTATGTGCCTGAAAAATATATGCGAAGTTTAAACGACGCATAGACTAACGCCAGGATTAGTTTTTCAATCTTCGAATAATTTCTTTCTGCAGCATTAAAAGTTTTGCTGATATAATAGATTGGTTTTTCTACTCCTGCGTCCATTCGCAGTAAAACTGCACTTAAGGCATGCGATGTTGTCGCGAGGTATATTAATAATTCCTCTCCTGGTTCTGCCTTCTGCATAATGGATATATCCATTAAGTGCTCTTTGATCCCTTGTAAAGCCTTTTCACATTCGTCCGTCCACTTAAATTTCGATCCTTTTTCGAACACCGAAAAAGTGTTTACACTTATCGATGACCGCGAGATGAATCTTCCTAATGATGCTAATAACCCATTCGACTTTTGAACATCCTTTCTTGTCGCAGTGTCGGCATATCGCGAATCTGCTTTTACTTTCTCCGGATCAACATGTATTCCTTCCTTTGATATAATGTAACCCAAGAACTTCCCGACGCAACTCCGAAGGTACATTTCTCTGGATTGACTTTGATGTTGAAACGCCTCATTTGTTCAAAAATTTCTTTCAAGTCTCGCACGTGATCTTCTGCCCTTTTACTTTTTACCAGCATGTCATCTACGTATACCTCTAGTGTTTTATGTATCCATTATGCGAATACTTTTTCTACCATCCTTTGATACGTTGCTCCAGCATTTCGCAAACCAAAAGGCATTTTAGTATAGCAGTATAATCCTCTTGGAGCGAAGAAAGCAGTGTGCTCTTGGTCTTCTTCGGCGAGAGGAATTTGATTGTAACCTTTGTATCCGTCCAGCGATGATACTCTTTCATTCCCGGCCGCCGATTCGACTAGCTGTGGGATGTCTGGTAATGGAAAAACTGTCTTTAGGGCAAGCTTTATTTAGATCAGTGAAATCAATGCAAATCCTTATTCCCTTGTTCTTCTTTGGAACTATAACCATATTCGCTATCCATTCGGGATATTTTGCTTGTCTAATAATTCTGCGTCCAAAGATCTTCTGCAGTTCTTCTTCTATCTGAGTGTGATATGCTGTTGCTATCTTTCTAATTCTTTGTTTGAATGGCTTCACATTTTTATCGATTTCCAACTTGTGACAGGCTACTGATGGATCTATACCAGGCACTTCATCCATATCCCACGCGAAGATATCTTTATAATCCCGCAATGATAGATCGACGGTTCTTTTCTCTTCATCCGCTCCCATGTTAGTTCCAATCTTTAGCATCTTGGGTTTTTCCTTAGTTCCAATATTCACTTCTTTGGTTTGCTCTGCTTGCGACGTAATCGGCCTTCGGTTCTCCCATAGGGGTCGGTCCTTTTGGTTCTTTCGCAAGATCATTTTCTTCTCCCGAGATCTCGCTAGGTATGCCTTTTCCTTCCTTCGCTCTTATCATGTAAACTCTGAATTCTTCTTCTTTCTTAGCCACCTTTGCTAGCTTTTTGCGATACTTTGATATACTCCTTCGCTTGTTTACTTGTTCTTCGCAACACTTTACTTCATTTTGATAGTATATTCTTCCTTTAGCAGCATCTCCTTTGATCTCGCCGACTCCGGTTGGTGTAGGAAATTTGATACATTGATGAAGCGTCGACGCCACAGCTTTTATTGCATGTACCCATGGTCTTCCTAGTAATATGTTATATGGTGATTCCATATCCACTACACTCATCGTCACCTGTGTTTCAATTTCCCCTAACGGAATATGTATTTTTATCTCCCCTTTAACTTTTGTTATAGATTTACCAAAACCTTGAATATTGTACACCGCGAAAATCATATCTTCGTCTTTATATCCCATCTTTTTGTAAGCGTGATAAAACATGATGTTCACCCCGAGACTCCTGTATCAATTAAAACTCCATTCACTACCCATGTTTTTCTTGTGTTCTCTAGTTCCTCTCTTTCCTTGTACGCGTTTATTGCGATTACCAGTGGAGATGCGTGATCCAAGTTTTCTTTGGATATTTCCTCCGTCGTAAAAGTTATCTCTTGCTTTTCCCAATCCTTCAAAGGTGATGTTATTTCTCTATCTGTAATCTTCTTTCCTTCAAAATCTCGTTTGTGTATTCTTCCTCTGATATTTTCATGAAATTCACTAATCATTACTCTTGTGTCTGTGCTGCATGCCATATCTTTTTCATTCAATTTAAGATTTTCCTTTCTCATTTTCCTGATTCAAACAACTTTAATTGCAATTTTCTCTCCTTTACAAATGATCGTCCCTGTTTCTAGCGCATATGTAGTAGCGGGATTTCCCACACTACACCCCTTACTCGATTTTGCTTAATTAATCCATTGAAAGATGTAAGATCAAGAATATTTATTGATTGAGTCCATGAAATGTTTACACAGGAAAATAGAATTACACTTAGAAATTAAAACACTCTTAAACTTTCTCTCTCCTAATGACTTGCCCAACAATTCCAAAAAGATCTCCCCTCTTACAGACTCATTTAGCCCTTTATATAGGGTAATACATAGTGGATGACAGCTAAGCTCCCCTTTATTTTTCGGGAATGTCTCGCGAAGTGTCGCAGATGCACAAACATTCACTCTCGCGACACTTCTTAACCCTCGCCGGTCTCACGTCTTCTTTATGTTTTGCTGTCGTTATTCATTGCGTCGTTTATTTTAGCTCCTGCGACTCCCTCGCGACACCGTCGTTCATTAATCCCGCGAGCCTTGTACGTTGCGATATTATGATCCTACAATTGCCAAAGGCTCGTGACCATACGGAAGAGATGTGTCAAGAGGCGAGATGAAGAAAAAACCACATGTATGATCAGTAGCATCCGAGGGAAATCCTATCTTAGGATGAAAAATTACAAAAACATTAACGAAAATCTAGACAAAGAAAGAAGACGTGAACTCAAAGACGCACATAGGTAAAGAGGAAAAGTACGAGTCGATAAAACGAACAGGTGAAGAAATTGGTAGGGGAAGGTGTTTCGCAGGAGCAGGAAATATCATTATAGCCCAAAATAGACTCTACTCGGCAGCGAGGAGAAGAACATGAAGGCATTAGTTAGGAAGATTTAATTTGAGAGATGCAAATTCATCAGTCCCGTCGGGTCAGCAAAGGCATGTTTATCAAAGAGTAAAGAACGGCAGGGGCCGAGGAGCTTCGTCAACAATTTTGGCAAGAGCAAATACTTAAGGGGCATCACTGAGACGAATCCGTGATACACGAAGTACCACCTTCAGCAAACATTCAATGAAAGACAAAATACTCACCACGAACAGCCAAAAGTGGGAGTAGGGATTGGAACTTAATTGACCTTGAGAGGTTAAACTTGTAAGCGAAGAGAACATCCTCAATCGGTCGAGGGGAGATAGTGAATTGCAAGATAGCAATCTATGGGGAAGAAGATGAGACAGTGGCGAAGAAGAACAAAAGTGAAGTTAAACAAAGCTACGTCAAATTGCATCAGCAGGCGATGAACCCGCAACGTAACCAACGATAATTCTTGACGAATGTGTACAGCTAATACCAGGCGATGTCTTCGTCAGCGCACACAGAAGCTAACGCAGCTTGTATCACCATCTTCAGCTCGCAAGGAGTTATGAAATTTAGTTTGTACTTCATCTCAGCAACATCGAAGTTGCGGCAACTCAGACTATAATCATAAGAGATAGATAAGTTCGCCAAAGAGAGCAAGTTAAAGGGCAGATGATTCCAAACTGCAAAGAAAATAACAACGAAAAGGTCACTTCGTGAACTAAAAGCACCGAGAGAGTATGGTGCACTTTTTCATGAGAACTCTAGTAGAAACAAACAAAGAGACGTGCTGCTATGGGAGAGTGGCAGTGAGCGCAAGGTTATCAGAATTTGTAACAATAGGAGAGGCGTCAATTTGGGGATTGAATAGGTATACATTCTTGCCAGTGGCATTGATTGTGGAAATAGTGTAAAGTTGGATTACTGTGTGAATATAAGCCGTGTCAGAGATAAATCTGGTGTGTTTGCGAATGGAGATATTCATTGGTTGGACGACCAAGGAACTGTTGATTGCTTTTAATTTGGTCATGAAGTCATCTCGAGAACTTCCATCACCGCCTTATTCGGGACGGTTGCTAAACTGTGTTTTCCTTTACCATGTTTGGAAGAACAATGAACTGATCTCTGATTCACAACAATGAATGATTGAACATCCTCTCTAGAGCAAATGGTGAATGAAGAGATTACCTAATCAAGCAACAGACGAAGCTCACCATCAGCTCATTTAGCAGTTCGAAAAAATTTAGCATCTGCGACGATAATAATTCTTGCGATGTCTTCGCAACCTACAAATGATATTCTGGTTAGCTTCTTTTTCTTTTTTTACGGCTCATAGAATCTCTATAAAAGGACAAATTTCCATCCTTCCCAAACAACAGATCACCCCTTATATCACCAGGAAGTGCTAAGAGAAATACCACTTCAGAAAAATAAATCCATCTTTGATGATGAACCAAAATGTGTACTTAGAGCAAATATGAGACATCTCGCAAAATCCAAATGAGCAAGGCAAACGAAAGGAAAAGAAAGTGTAATTATTGCAGCAATGGAAGAACATCAGAGAAGTTCCATGAAACCATAATCATCACAGCAAGCTTTGCACGAATAAAGGGGAGTGATTAAGGTGCATTGAGTCCATCACGTCATTAACTCTTAACGTGTGAGAAGACGAAATGAGATGGAGGTAATCATCAGTTTCTCTTATTGTGGTGCGAGTAGAAGTTTATCTTATGTAAGACTCCACGAGGCAAAAGAAGAAAGGATGAAGAAATAGTATACAAAAGACAGTAATATGGGAATAAGTAGCGGACAACAACACTTTTTCATAAACAGTCGATAGCACAGTTGGTTCCGAGAGAAGAGAACAAGCTTGGTGTCGCAAGTTCAAACCTTACCTTTTGCATATTTTCTCGTATATTTTTGAATGTCCAAAATCGAAGAAGTAGAATAAAATCATAGAATTGTGCGTCTCTTTCACACACAGTGAATGGCACAGATGGTTGGAGAATGGGCATGCAAATTAGAGGTCGCGGGTTTGAGTCTTCCCCTTTGCATAAGAATTTTTTGCCTGGCAAATGTTTACTTCACACAAATTTCTGCCACGAGAAGTCATCTTTGTAAATACTTGTGAGAACAAGAAGAAGAGAACTTTGCCAAGCCCAGTTCGCTAAGAGAAAGCCAAATTTCAATAAATATTTCGCAGAAGCAAGGAAAAGCGTTGACGATTATTTCGCAAGAGAGGATTAGCACAATTGGTATGGTGCGAGAATATGCAAGAGGAGACAACAACAGCAGCAAACCGCAAATGATATGATATTATGAGAATGAGTGAAAGAAATGACAGAAATGAAAGAATGAGTGAAGGAAGTGACAGAAATGAAGAAATGAATGAAAGAATGAATGAAAGAATGCAGACATGCAACAATTTCGCAAAGATAACGAGAAGAGATAATCAAAAATGAATGAATGAATAAACATGATTGAATGAATGGGACGAACCTTTATGGCGTACACCCTAGTTCGCGAATTATATTTCGTAAGAGGCAAATGTAAGACCTAAAGTGCGTCATATAAGGGGTATCTCTTAACATGGCTCGGGTGGAAGGTTACACCGCTCACCGAAACCTGGGTCATGCAGATTTGGGGCCCATGAAAGCCTATCCTGGGAGATACCTTGGATTCCCAACTATATATGTAGGTTATACCACAGGTTGGGCGACCGAGGTCTCTTCCAAGGAGTCGAGTGTATGCTCAAGGCGCCGAGGTACACGGTTGAGCCGAGTGCCGGGATGGATGAACCTACCCTGGCCATTCTTGGCAAGTCTTGGCATATGTTGCACTCGCCCGAAGAAAACTCCACTTAGGGTGCGCTCGTAACCATAAACCCTATAGGTATAAGGGATAAGAGGATGCGAAAACAACTTGGTTGTTGTTAAGACCGGATGGGAGGAGCTAGTCTTGTATGGCCGATGTTTCGCCTCCTTGAAGGGGCAACCGGGAGATGATAAGGGCGACGCTCTCCATTAGGGGAGTGTCAAAGCAGACGCAAAATGTGATGAGGCTTTGTTTTCGCAAGGAGACTTAGGCTTGTCATATTTGTGCAATGATCTGAAGAGGCAATAATACTAACGCGAGGGTAAGACGAGATCAATGGGTCTTTACACGAAAGTGTACGGACGTCCTGCGATTTCGTCGCAAGACGGCAATGTCATGGGGCTTCATGTTCGCAAGGATATTTAGGCCTGTCATATTGTCGCAACTAAAACATCCTTCAGAGGCAAAAATACTTGGAAAATGATAAGGCAAGATCAATGGGTCTTTACATGCAAGTGTAAAGACGTCCTGCGATTTTGTCGCGATGAAAGGTGGCAGGGGAGGACCTCTAATTAGGGAGGTCTAACTTGGAAGTCCACACAAAAATGATAAGGCAAGGTCAATGGGTTATTGCATGAAAATGTAAAGACGTCCTGCGATCTTGTCGCAATGATAAAATTCAACATAAAGCAATGAAGAGATTATACTATCGCATGAGCACAACGCAGGAGATAGAGGAAAGATAAGAATGAAGAAATAACTCACTCATTCAACACTTTTTCAACGATTCTACCTTCGTAGATAAAGAACAGAGGCAACAATGGATTACCAAAAAAAAAAAAAAAAAAAAAAAAAAAAACATTTTATGTTCTTTATTTTCTCGGCAAGAATCATTTCCAAAGAAGATGTTTACCAATGAACAACAAGACTCCTCACCAAAAATGGAATAATGACTTCGCATGAACAAAGGCAATACTTCTTATATACTTCAAGGATTAATATTTCTTATCCACTTCGCAAAGTTTCAGAACTTCGCGAAAGAATAGAAACATAGCATGAGGCAAAGAACATGGAGCGAGAGTTTCGCATGATGGATTCGCAATACTTCTTATATTTCGAGGATTAAGTACTTCATATACTTCTTCAAGGATACTTCATACTTCGCATACTTCAAGAGATGATACTTCATATTCACTTCTCAAAGCTTCGGAACTTCGCCAAAGAATAGAGGCAAGTACGTACTTTTCAAGTCCAGTATTCTTCCGCTCGTTCCTTCATCAACAAAGATCAAAGATAACTACAACAACAGATTTTTCCTTAAAGATCGCTCTTCAAGCAATATTCAAGGAAAAAGAGGCAAGATGTAGGATTCAAATATCGCACAACATATTTTCTTAGCGTGAGAGATTCAATTATTTCCTTAACTCGCGAGATGAGCTTGCGAGATTCATTATTTTCCATAACTCGCGAGAAGATAGCAAGACTCGAGAGAGTGTCTCGAGAGAAGGTAGCAAGACTCGCGAGAGTGTCTCGAGAGAAGGTAGCAAGACTCGCGAGAGTGTCTCGAGAGAAGGTAGCAAGGCTCGAGAGAGTGTCTCGAGAGAAGGTAGCAAGACTCGAGAGAATGTCTCGAGAGAAGGTAAAAGAAGAGCCTGCGAAATCATTAGAGGGCTCGCGGGAATATGAGCTGTAGGTGAGCTGTCATCCATTATGTAAACACCTATATAAAGAGGAGAGCAGGAGAGAGAAAAGGAGGAATAATTTTGGGAGGACACTTTTAGGAGGAGAGAGATATTTTTAGAGAGAGATTTATTTTCTTTATCATCTTCTTCCCCAAATAATTAGATCTAGAGCTCTAGAAAATATCCATTAATGGAGATTGTAAATGTAATACAAATGTAACCTCAACAATCATAGTGAAGAATCGTGGATGTAGATCACATTGATCGAACCACGTAAAAAATCTTATGTGTCTATTTAAATTTCTAGCACTTATATTTTGAGATTTAGGTGATTAATAAGTTTAGATCTAGAAATTATAGTGAGGGGTGTAGTGTGGGATTTCCTGCAACTACAGTAGCACAGTATCTTAAGTTCGGTAAGGTTTGAGCCATCGTGAGTGAACTGTTATGCCCTCTAGTTTATCAGCGTTGATGAGTTTGCAGTAGCCGCCTAGGATAACATCTGCTACCGTATGGTTCATCTTCTCTCTCGGTGGGTGAGCCGGGTGGAGTGGTCATCTTCACCGTCATGCTCCCAACATTGAACGCGATCATCTTCGTCACGTGTCTCCAATCCCAAACGGGTTTGGACGTGAAGATACTTGGACATTCTTCTCATCGCCTTTGACCAAGACAGCCTCTACACTCTTGATAAAACGTTTGAAAGGGCCGGCTTCCCATTCACATCTCTTAGTCGAGGTTGGTCCGTTGGTTGGAGTCAGTCCCCAGGACTTGTCAGGAATGAAGGGCGGTAGGTTGTAAGGAAGGTTGCGTGATGAGACTTACTTGAGATCGGAACCTTTTAATGTATGCCGACAGAGCTTTTTCCCAGGAAGTTGTGTCATATTGGCAAGTTGCTTGTGCGCGACGAGCCAGTCAAAGAGATCCGAGGCGTGTTGGAGATTCTTTCGGTGTCGAAACCGGTAGAGGACAGACTTCCAGTATGGCTTTGTTATCATGCATCCAAGAGCTCCCTAGGATCATGTCGTAGTTGGGATGATTTTTGACTATGTAGAACTCTGCTTGCGTCGAGGCATCACCCAATTTGACTTCAAGATCGATGTATCCATATGTATCTCTGCGCTCTCTGCCGAATCTTCAATCGCGGTTGGGTGACGAGTAGCTTCTGCTTAGAAATCTTTGTCGCTCTCAAGGTCTTGGATAAGAATGATGTTAAATTCGGAAGCCGTATCGATTAACACGTTGTCGAACTCAACGTTTCTCAAGCGAGTGACGGTTAGAAGTCCCCGGTTTCCAATGCTCGTGTCCTTCAGAAAGATCGGGGTTCTGGATTCTTCTTGGATGCGGACGTCTACCCGACACAACGTGGTTGAGGGCTTACAAATATGTCTTGACGTTGTCCCTTGGAGAAGTACAAGATTTCACATATGTGCTCCATCATAGATTGCACGGTCTTGCGAATGAAATCCCCAGAAATCATGCAGTTCCTGATAGGTAGAGGGTCTCTGTGAACACCTTCGTTTCTAAGCTGGAGCTCGCCAGTCTCTACCTTTTCCCTGAATATTTGTTTCAACCTCTGTTACAATCTTTGGTTGGATGATGGGCCGAACTGTGGTAGCAACAATATCTCGGGATCTTCCATTTCTTCCTCGGTCGAGGACGTCGATAGGGGGTCGCTTTACGGCGTCGTATTGGACCCACGCTTCCAAGAGCTCTATCACTTCATTCATGGGAAAAGGAAAACCCGTGTCTTTAGTGTTTTGTGCGGGAGTTTTGTCTGTTCCTTTTCGAGACGAAGTCTTGTGTGCCGGAATGTTCGCTTTGTTTGTGGCTCACATGAAGCTTTCCTTTTCTCTCCTCCGCCCACCACGCTTACGAAGGACCGGTGTTGTATTGCTTGTTCGTGAGACGCTGCTTCCTCGACTTTCACGGGAATCTTCACTCCGAACAACTCGGGTTCTTTCTAGCGCCAGTGCGTTGTTCTTGAGCGTTTTGCGGCTTCGTGGAGTTCGAGAACGTTTGAAAGCCCGATTCTCTAACGGGCGCGGTATATGGGTATCATCCCATTGATGCATGATTCCACCAATTGCCGTTCGGTGACATTTGGGTCGTGACAATCCGGTGCTTGGGTCCCGAATCTTTTAACGAAGTCGTTGGGATGCTCATTGTTCCGTGGAGAATTCTTCCTGTGCAGCGAAAACGTGATTTGTTCGAGATACGAAGAAATACTTCTGTAGAAAGCACTCGACCATCTCGCTCCAATTGGATATGATTGTTAGGCGCAATGTTATTGTACCCAGTGTATGCCCTCCCCCGTAAGTGATTTTGAGAATTCTTTTAGGCGTAAAACATGATTGTATTCATGTTCCCTCAAGGCTTCAAGAATCGAGAAATGTGTTCCACGAGCATTACCGGTTCCGTCGTAGAGGAGAATCGGGGAGAGGTGTAACCTCTTGGAAGAGGATTATTTGCATATCTTGAGGGTATGGCGGTTGGTGTTGGTGCGCATCGGTCATATTTCCTTTGCTTCGGCTCTGGAGGAGTCGTTCCAGATCCTCACGTGTGATGAAGTTGGGTGGCTGGTCCCTTTCTCTCGAGCATTCGGGAGCAAAGACGAACTCCCTCACTCATGTGGGTCCGAGTGGAAACGCTTGCTCGGGTGAATTGAAGGCATCTCTTGTTGTCTCCAAAGATCGACATGAATCCTGCGGTAATCGTTCGATCAAGGTCTTGAGGAAAGTGAGTACCTCTTTTACGGGTTGCGGCCATGTCTGTTTGAGTCCTGGCAAGAACTTCATGTTTCTCCATCAAGTCTGAAATGGTAATAGACGGTGGTCCTCCTCTTGCGCCTCCCGGCTCCTCGTCTGATGGGGAGTGAAAGTTCTTTGCTCTGGTGACTACTAGAGGCGTTACACTTGAGGAGATGCCGGGATTTGCGCCTGCTCGGCTCTGCGTGATGGGAGGCGTTACACCTCTTGGAATGTCTCTGCTCCGCTAGTGTTGGTGATAGAAGTGACGACTCCACGAGATGTGTTGACCACGGTAGCTCCACCGGCAGTAATTCAACACCGGGGATTGTTATCCACACCGCTCCATCGTAATTGATTCGACCCGAGACCTTAATTCCACCATAATGAATTTTTGATTGAATTGATTCTAAGATCTACCCTTTTGAACGATTTAAATTGAATTTCGGAGAAATTGACTTTACGGACCAGAGATTAATCTCCCACCGTGGTCGCCAATTGTTGATGGGTGAAAACTACTCCTGCAGAAATTTGGTAATTTGGGGTGTGGATGAGGAATGAATTTAAACCTTTAAACAAATGCATCACATGCAACGGTGAGTGCTTGTAGATTCGAGAGATCAATCATGCAAGTCCGGCCTAAACCAAGAAATGGCCGTTCCCGGACTTGTTTCGGTCACAAAGTGAAGGAGATGGGGTTGATCTTAGGGAGGAAGCGAAGAAGGTGTTGAGATTGTGAAGGTGTTGGCTTGCTTATGACTTGTAATGAAAGATGAGCGGGCTTGCGGTTGATGCAAAACGTGCTCTGGGTGTTTGAATACGATTTGTATTAACACTTGGTTTTTCTGTCTCGTCCCGAACTTGTGTTGTTGTTTCAAATAGGGCGGAGAACCTATTTATACAAGTCATTGAGCCTCATTCACGTCTCTCGTGGGAAGTGGAGGAAGTGGAGTGATGGAGTAGTGGGTTGTGCGTCGACCGGTCTTGCCCACTTCTCCTGTTCATCTCTAACCGTCCATGACTTCCTAACACGTTCTTGTGATGGCGCGTTGCACTGCCCAGAAACCGCCGCACCAATACACCCGGATGTATCCCCGATTTGTGACATGATTGATGTCTGGAATATGGATCGTGGATCCACGAAAGATAGCATGTAATCTTTGAATTGAATAATCATAAGATTCGGAAAGTCGATACTTGTGAAGTATCGTGTGTATTTTATGCAGTCTTGCACCGTGGTGTGGTAAGGTGATGGGTAATGACGCCTTGCTCGACCAATTGACTCTGACCGTGGTTGTATAAACCAAGTCGGGTGAAGTTGGACGGATGAGATGAGCTTTGAGACACTCATCTGCGGCCGTTAATGAATATTAGGGTTTTTGAAGAGGTGCGCAAGCATCACTCTCCCGGCTTGGTCGAAACCAAGCATGGGAAGGATTTTGGAGAGGACCGACCATACATGCGTGTTGACGGCATGATGGTGTAGGCGCTGTATTCCGTTCCCTCATGAAAGCGCGATCTGGGCCACTCAATTTGACCGGCAAGAGGAGTGGTTGAGATCGGTTTGCGGCGAAATCTCTTACCGCAAAGGAATTGGTAACCGCGTGATATTCCCCGCACACGTTCCAAGACAACCGTCCTTGGTCGGTCTTGGTCGGTCACTCTAGCGTGTAGGTGGTAGGCGGGTGTTCACGCCCATGTCTCACCGTCCCATGAAAACGTGATCTAAGCCACTCAATTCGTCCTATTGAAGTTGAGTGGTCAAGATTAGTTTGCAATCTGGGAGGTGTAACCACACAAGTTTGACGGGCGTTTTGGGGTTAACCGGGCATGATATGCCTTGGCCGACCGCATGAGGAGGTAGATGGGCCCACGGTGGTCATCTTTGGTATAACCGGACTGCTTAATCTAATCTGTGACCCTCCATTCGTGCCGGAGAAGATGGACGCGCGTGATGGCTTGAACCCTAATTTTGGCTTTCAAAGCCGTGCGACCATGCTCTTTTAGGCGGACGAATTTGTTGTAACCCATCATGGTTGGTTTTGACCGATTGGTCAAGTGTGTAGGCGGTCACATGGTGATTGTGTCGACATGCTCCGGGCCCTTTGAGTCTACATCTACACCCTCCATCTATACCTGCGAAGATGGATAGTTGAGACCGTTTTGCGGCACATGTAATATGCCGCAAACCCTAATTTAGGGTTTTTCCGTCCATAATGCTTGGTATGGACGATTTCTTGGCAAGCGAAGGCCAATGGACGACCATGCGGGGTCGGCTGTGTGTATTCCATACCTGCTTGGGGGTGATGGAATTGATCTGGGGTCATCCAATCATGCTAGAAATAACTTAGGTGTCGATGTTAGTCTTTGCGCCGAGCAAACTACCTTGATCAAGGATGTGATCTTTGAAAGAGAAGGTTGTTTATTACACTTTTTTACTTTTCTGTTCTTTTTCTTTTTGTACT